>PVNU02002824.1:0-12817 GCA_003013855.2 Liriodendron chinense
CAATTTTTTGTTTTATTTTATAGAACTATCATTTTTTTGAAAAAACTTATTTTTTTTCAAGAAAAGACTCTCTTTTTTTTAGAAAACTCTCGTTTTCTCATAAAATTATAAGTTTTAACAAACCGCGCATTTTTTTTCTTAAGAAAGGCTTTGTATTTAAACAAAAACCTCAGTTTTCACAGAAACTATAACTTTTTTACAATACTCCCATTTTTCGTAGAATTTTTGTTTTTTAGAAAACTCTCATTTTTTCAGAGAAATTTTAAATTTTCACAAATCTCACGTTTGTCTTAGCAAGAAGCTCTATATTTTTAAACATTCATCATTGTTGACACAAAACTCTTTTTTATTCTCCAAACTTTCTATTTGTTTTTACTCTAACAATACTTTTTGCGAAGACTCACATTTTTTTTCCGAGCAAAGGCATTAATCTTCCATAATACTCGTCGTTTTTAACGGAAACTCAAACTTTTTATCAAAACTTGTTTTTTTCCCAGAAACTATATTTCTTTTAGAAAACTCACACTTTCCTTAACAAAACCCTTAGTACTTTCAAAGAACGGACATATTGCAAAATAACCCAATTTTTTTTTATTTACAGAACTATCATTTTTCGAAAAAACTTATTTTTTCTTCTAAAGAAGTCTCTTTTTTTAGAAAACTCTCGTTTTCTCAGAAAAATTATAAGTTTTAACAAACCGCGCATTTTTTTTCTTAAGAAAGGCTTTGTATTTAAACAAAAACCTCAGTTTTCACAGAAACTATAACTTTTTACAATACTCCCATTTTTCGTGGAATTTTTGTATTTGTAGATCACTCTCATTTTTTCAGAGAAATTTTAAATTTTCACAAATCTCACATTTGTCTTAACAGAAGCTCTATACTTTTAAAAACTCGTCATTGTTGACACAAAACTCTTTTTTATTCTCCAAAACTTTCTATTTGTTTTTGCTCCAACAATATTTTTTGCCGAAAACTCACATTTTTTTCCGAGCAAAGGCATTAATCTTCCAAAAAATCGTCGTTTATAACGGAAACTCAAACTTTTTATCAAAACTTGTTTTTTTCTCAGAAACTATATTTCTTTTAGAAAACTCACACTTTCCTTAACAAAACCTTATACTTTCAAAAACCGACATTTTGCAAAATAACCCAATTTTGTTTTATTTTACAAAACTATCATTTTTCGAAAAAACATATTTTTTCTTAAAAAGAAGTCTTTGTTTTTAGAAACTCTCGTTTTCTCATAAAAATTATAAGTTTTAACAAACTGCGCATTCTTTTTTTTTTTTTTAAGAGAGGCTTTGTATTTAAACAAAAAACCTTAGTTTTCACAGAAACTATAACTTTTTTACAATACTCCCATTTTTCATGGAATTTTTGTATTTGTAGAAAACTCTCATTTTTTCAGAGAAATTTTAAATTTTCACAAATCTCACTTTGTCTTAACAGAAGCTCTATATTTTTAAAAATTCGTCATTGTTGACACAAAACTCTTTTTTATTCTCCAAAACTTTATCTATTTGTTTTTGCTCCAACAATATTTTTTGTCGAAAACTACATTTTTTTCCGAGCAAAGGCATTAATCTTCCAAAAAATCGTCGTTTTTAACGGAAACTCAAACTTTTTATCAAAACTTGTTTTTTCCCAGAAACTATATTTCTTTTAGAAAACTCACACTTCTCCTTAACAAAACCCTTATACTTTCAAAGAACCGACATATTGCAAAATAACCCAATTTTTTTTTTTATTTTACAGAACTATCATTTTTCAAAAAAACTTATTTTTTCTTCAAAGAAGTATCTGTTTTTTTTTTAAAGCCTCTCGTTTTTCTGATAAAATTTCTAAGTTTTAACATACGCAGATTTTTCTTCTTAACGGAAATGCTTGGTATTAAACAAAAGCACATAAGGTTTTCACAGAAACTATAACTTTTTTACAATTACTCCCATTTTTCATGTGACTTTGTTTATTTTAAGAAAACTCTCATTTTTTCAGAGGAATTTTAATTATCACAAATTCTCACGTTTGTCTTAACAGAAGCTCTATATTTTTAAAAATTCGTCATTGTTGACACAAAACTCTTTTTTATTCTCCAAAACTATCTATTTGTTTTTGCTCCAACAATATTTTTTGCGAAAACTCACATTTTTTTCCGAGCAAAGGCATTAATCTTCCAAAAAATCGTCGTTTTTAACGGAAACTCAAACTTTTTATCAAAACTTGTTTTTTTCCCAGAAACTATATTTCTTTTAGAAAACTCACACTTTCCTTAACAAAACCCTTATACTTTCAAAGAACCGACATTTTGCAAAATAACCCAATTTTGTTTTATTTTACAAACTATCATTTTTCGAAAAAACATATTTTTTCTTAAAAAGAAGTCTCTTTTTTTAGAAAACTCTCGTTTTCTCATAAAAATTATAAGTTTTAACAAACTGCGCATTTTTTTTTAAGAAAGGCTTTGTATTTAAACAAAAACCTCTAGTTTCACAGAAACTATAACTTTTTTACAATACTCCCATTTTTCGTGGAATTTTTGTATTTGTAGAAAACTCTCATTTTTTCAGAGAAATTTTAAATTTTCACAAATCTCACGTTTGTCTTAACAGAAGCTCTATACTTTTAAAAACTCGTCATTGTTGACACAAAACTCTTTTTTATTCTTCAAAACTATCTATTTGTTTTTGCTCCAACAATATTTTTTTCGAAAACTCACATTTTTTTCCGAGCAAAGGCATTAATCTTCCAAAAAATCGTCGTTTTTAACGGAAACTCAAACTTTTTATCAAAACTTGTTTTTTTCCCAGAAACTATATTTTTTTTAGAAAACTCACACTTCCCTTAACAAAACCCTTATACTTTCAAAGAACCGACATTTTGCAAAATAACCCAATTTTTTTTTATTTTACAGAACTATCATTTTTCGAAAAAACTTATTTTTTCTTAAAAGAAGTCTCAGTTTTTTTAGAAACTCTCGTTTTCTCATAAAATTATAAGTTTTAACAAACGCGCATTTTTTTTCTTAAGAGAGGCTTTGTATTTAAACAAAAAACCTTAGTTTTCACAGAAACTATAACTTTTTTACAATACTCCCATTTTTCGTTGAATTTTTGTATTTGTAGAAAACTCTCATTTTTTCAGAGAAATTTTAAATTTTCACAAATATCACATTTGTCTTAAACGGAGCTCTATATTTTTTAAAAATTCGGTCATTGTTGACGACAAAACTCTTTTTATCTCCAAAACTATATATTTGTTTTTGCCTCCAACAATATTTTTTGCTGAAAACTCACATTTTTTTTCCGAGCAAAGGCATTAATCTTCCAAAAATCGTCGTTTTTAACGGAACACTCAACTTTTTCATCAAAAACTTGTTTTTTCCTCAGAAACTATATTTTCTTTTAGAAAAACTCCACCACTTTCCTACAAAACCCTTGTACTTTCAAAGCACCTGACATATTGCAAAATAACCTAATTTTTGTATTTTACAGAACTATGTCATTTTTCAAAAAAACTTATTTTTTCTTTCCAAAGAAGTCTTTTTCTTTTAGAAACTCTCAGTTTTCTCAATTAAATATAAGTTTTAACAAACCAGCGCATTTTTCTTTTCTTAAGAAATGCTTTGTATTAAAACAAAAACCAAGGTTTTCACAGAAACTATAACTTTTTTACAATACTCCCATTTTTCGTGGAATTTTTGTATTTGTAGATAAACTCTCATTTTTCAGAGAAATTTTAAATTTTCACAAATCTCAAGTTTGTCTTAACAGAAGCTCTATATTTTTAAAAATTCGTCATTGTTGACAAAAAACTCTTTTTTATTCTCCAAAACTTTCTATTTGTTTTTGCTCCAACAATATTTTTTGCGAAAACTCACATTTTTTTCTGAGCAAAGGCATTAATCTTCCAAAAAATCGTCGTTTTTAACGGAAACTCAAACTTTTTATCAAAACTTGTTTTTTTCACAGAAACTATATTTCTTTTAGAAAACTCACATTTTCCTTAACAAAACCCTTATACTTTCAAAGAACCGACATTTTGCAAAATAACCCAATTTTGTTTTATTTTACAAAACTATCATTTTTCGAAAAAACATATTTTTTCTTAAAAAGAAGTCTCTTTTTTTAGAAAACTCTCGTTTTCTCATAAAAATTATAAGTTTTAACAAACTGCGCATTCTTTTTTTTAAGAGAGGCTTTGTATTTAAACAAAAAACCTTAGTTTTCACAGAAACTATAACTTTTTTACAATACTCCCATTTTTCGTGGAATTTTTGTATTTGTAGAAAACTCTCATTTTTTCAGAGAAATTTTAAATTTTCACAAATCTCACGTTTGTCTTAACAGAAGCTCTATATTTTTAAAAATTCGTCATTGTTGACACAAAACTCTTTTTTATTCTCCAAAACTTTCTATTTGTTTTTGCTCCAACAATATTTTTTGTGAAAACTCACATTTTTTCCGAGCAAAGGCATTAATCTTCCAAAAAATCGTCGTTTTTAACGGAAACTCAAACTTTTTATCAAAACTTGTTTTTTTCTCAGAAACTATATTTCTTTTAGAAAACTCACACTTTCCTTAACAAAACCCTTATACTTTCAAAGAACTGACATATTGCAAAATAACCCAATTTTTTTTTTATTTTACAGAACTATCATTTTTCGAAAAAACTTATTTTTTCTTCTAAAGAAGTCTCTTTTTTTTAGAAAACTCTCGTTTTCTCATAAAATTATAAGTTTTAACAAACCGGGCATTTTTTTTCTTAAGAAAGGCTTTGTATTTAAACAAAAACCTCAGTTTTCACAGAAACTATAACTTTTTTACAATACTCCCATTTTTCATGGAATTTTTGTTGTTTTTTTTTAAATCTCTCTTTTTTTCAGAGAAATTTTAAATTTTCACAAATCTCACGTTTGTCTTAACAGAAGCTCTATATTTTTAAAATATAGAGCTTCTGTTAAGACAAACGTGAGATTTGTGAAAATTTAAAATTTCTCTAAAAAAATGAGAGTTTTCTACAAATACAAAAATTGCACGAAAATGGTAGTATTGTACAGAAGTTATAGTTTCTGTGAAAAATAAGGTTTTTTGTTTAAATACAAAGCCTCTCTTAAAAAAAAGAATGCGCAGTTTGTTAAACTTAATTTTTATGAGGAAAACGAGATTGTCTAAAAAAGAGACTTCTTTTTAAGAAAAAATATGTTTTTTCGAAAATGATAGTTTTGTAAAATAAACAAAATTGGGTTATTTTGCAAAATGTCGGTTCTTTGAAAGTATAAGGTTTTGTTAAGGAAATGTGAGTTTTCTAAAAGAAAGTTTCTGTGAAAAAAACAAGTTTTGATAAAAATTTTGAGTTTCCGTTAAAAACGACGATTTTTTTGAAGATTAATGCCTTTGCTCAGAAAAAAAATGTGAGTTTTCGCAAAAAATATTGTTGGAGCAAAAACAAATAGAAAGTTTTGGAGAATAAAAAAGAGTTTTGTGTCAACAATGACGAATTTTTAAAAATATAGAGCTTCTATTAAGACAAACTTGAGATTTGTGAAAATTTAAAAATTTCTCTGAAAAATGAGAGTTATCTACAAATACAAAAAATTCACGAAAAATGGGAGTAGTGTAAAAAAGTTTAGTTTCTGTGAAAACTGATGTTTTTGTTTAAATACAAAGCCTTTCTTAAGAAAAAAAATGCGCGGTTTTTTAAAACTTATAATTTTCTGAGAAAACGAGAGTTTTCTAAAAAAATGAGACTTCTTTAGAAGAAAAAATAAGTTTTTTCGAAAAATGATAGTTCTGTAAAATAAAAAAAAATTGGGTTATTTTGCAATATGTCGGTTCTTTGAAAGTATAAGGGTTTTGTTAAGGGAAGTGTGAGTTTTCTAAAAGAAATATAGTTTCTGTGAAAAAAAACAACTTTTGATAAAAAGTTTGAGTTTCTGTTAAAAACGACGAGTTTTTGGGAGAATGAATGCCTTTGCTCGGAAAAAATGTGAGTTTTCGCAAAAAATATTGTGGGAGCAAAAACAAATAGAAAGTTTTGGAGAATAAAAATGAGTTTTTTGTCAACAATGATGAATTTTTAAAAATATAGAGCTTCTGTTAAGACAAAAGTGAGATTTGTGAAAATTTAAAATTTCTCTGAAAAAATGAGTGTTATCTACAAATACAAAAATTCCATGAAAAATGGGAGTATTGTAAAAAAGTTATAGTCTCTGTGAAAACTAAGGTTTTTTGTTTACACACAAATCCTTTCTTAAAAAAAACTTGCGCAGTTCGTTAAAACTTATAAATTTTATGAGAAAACGAGAGTTTTCTAAAAAAAGAGACTTCTTTTTAAGAAAAAAATATGTTTTTTTAGAAACTTTCGTTTTCTCATAAAATTATAAGTTTTAAACAGAACCGCGCATTTAACAAAGCAATATGTCCGTTCTTGAAAGTACAAGGGTTTTGTAAGGAAAGTGTGAGTTTTCTAAAAGAAATATAAGTTTCTGGGAAAAAACAAGTTTTTATAAAAGTTTGAGTTTCCGTTAAAAATGACGATTTTTTGGAAGATTATAATCTTTCAAAAAATCGTCGTTTATAACTGAAACTCAAACTTTTTATCAAAACTTGTTTTTTTCCCAAAAACTATATTTCTTTTAGAAAACTCACACTTCCCTAACAAAACCCTTATACTTTCAAAGAACAGACATTTTTTCAAAATAACTCAATTTTGTTTTATTTACAAAACCATCATTTTCGAAAAAACTTATTTTTCTTCTAAAGAAGTCTCTTTTTTTTAGAAAACTCTCGTTTTCTCATAAAATTATAAGTTTTAACATACCGCGCATTTTTTTTTAAAAGGGCTTTGTATTTAAACAAAAACCTCAGTTTTGACAAAAACTATAACTTTTTTGCAATCTCCCATTTTTCATGGAATTTTTGTTTTTTTTTTAAGAAAACTCTCATTTTTTCAGAGAAATTTTAAATTTTCACAAATCTCACTTTGTCTTAACAGAAGCTCTATATTTTTAAAATTCGTCATTGTTGACACAAAACTCTTTTTATTCACCAAAACTTTCTATTGTTTTTGCTCCAACAATGTTTTTTTGCGAAACTCACATTTTTGTCCGGGGCAAAGGCATTAATCTTCCAAAAAATCGTCATTTTATCGGAAACTCAAACTTTTTATCAAAAAACCTTGTTTTTTTCCCAGAAACTATATTTCTTTTAGAAAACTCACAGTTCCCTTAACAAACCCTTATACTTTCAAAGAACCGACATATTGCAAAATAACCCAATTTTTTTTTTATTTTACAGAACTATCATTTTCGAAAACTATTTTTCTTCTAAAGAAGTCTCGTTTTTTTAGAAAACCTCGTTTTCTCATAAAATTATAAGTTTTAACAAACCGCGCATTTTTTTTCTTAAGACGGCTTGTATTTAAACAAAACCTCAGTTTTCACAGAAACTATAACTTTTTTACAATACTCCCAGTTTTCGTGAATTTCGTATTTGTAGATCACTCTCATTTTTTCAGACAAATTTTAAATTTCAAAAATCTCACATTTGTCTTAACAGAAGCTCTATATTTTAAAAACTCGTCAATGTTGACACAAAACTCTTTTTTATTCTCCAAAACTTTCTATTTGTTTGCTCCAACAATATTTTTTGCGAAAACTCACATTTTTGTCCGAGCAAAGCATTAATCTTCAAAAAAAATCGTCGTTTTTAACGGAAACACAAACTTTTTACGAAAACTTATTTTTTCCCAGAAACTATATTTCTTTTAGACAACTCACACTTTCCTTAACAAAACCCTTATACTTTCAATGAACTGACATATTGCAAAATAACCCAATTTTTTTTTTTTTTATAGAAATACATTTACGAAAAAACTTATTTTTCTTCTAAAGAAGTCTCTTTTTTTTTTATAGAAAACTCTCGTTTTCTCATAAAATTATAAGTTTTAACAAACCGTGCATTTTTTTTCTTAAGAAAGGCTTTGTATTTAAACAAAACCTCAGTTTTCACAGAAACTATAACTTTTTTACAATACTCCCATTTTTCGTGGAATTTTTGTTTTTTATTTTAGAAAACTCTCATTTTTCAGACAAATTTTAAAATTTCACAATCTCACTTTGTCTTAACAGAAGCACTTTATTTTTAAAAATTCGTCATTGTTGACACAAAACTCTTTTTTATTCTCCAAAAGTTTCTATTGTTTTTGCTCCAACATATTTTTTGCGAAAACTCACATTTTTTCTGAGCAAAGCCATCTCCAAAAAATCGTCGTTTTTAACGGAAACTCAAACTTTTATCAAAACTTGTTTTTTTTCCTCGAAACTTTATTTCTTTTAGAAAACTCACACTTCCCTTAACTAAACCCTTATACTTTCAAAGAACCGACATTTTGCAATATAACCCAATTTTGTTCTATTTTACAAAACTATCATTTTTCGAAGAAACATATTTTTTCTTAAAAAGAAGTCTCTTTTCTTAGAAAACTCTCGTTTTCTCATAAAATTTATAAGTTTTAACGAACTGCGCGTGTTTTTTTCAGAAAGGCTTTGTATTTAAACAAAAAACCTTAGTTTTCACAGAACTATAACTTTTTTACAATACTCCCATTTTTCGTGGAATTTTTGTATTTGTAGATAACTCTCATTTTTTCAGAGAAATTTTAAATTTTCACAAATCTCACTTTTGTCTTAATGGAAGCTCTATATTTTTAAAAATTCGTCATTGTACACAAAACTCTTTTTGATTCTCCAAAACTTTCTATTTGTTTTTGCTCCAACAAATTTTTTGCGAAAACTCACATTTTTTTCTCAGCAAGGCATTAATCTCCTAAAAAATCGCCGTTTTTAATGGAAACTCAAACTTTTATCAAAACTTGTTTTTTTCCCAGAAACTTTATTTCTTTTAGAAAACTCACACTTCCCTTCACAAAACCCTATACTTTCAAAGAAATGACATATTGCAAAATAACCCAATTTTTTTTAATTTTACAAACTGTCATTTTTCGAAAAAACTTATTTTTTCTTCCAAAGAAGTCTCTTTTTTTTAGAAAACTCTCATTTCTCATAAAATTATAAGTTTTAACAAACCGCGCATTTTTTTTCTTAAGAAAGGCTTTGTAGTTAAACAAAAACCTCAGTTGTCACAGAAACTATAAGTTTTTTACAATACTCCCATTTTTCGTGGAATTTTTTTTTTTTTTTTAGAAAACACTCATTTTTTCAGAGAAATTTTAAATTTTCACAAATCTCACTTTGTCTTAACAGAAGCTCTATATTTTTAAAAATTCGTCATTGTTGACACAAACCTCTTTTTTATTCCCCAAAACTTTCTATTTGTTTTTGCTCCAACAATATTTTTGAGAAAACTCACATTTTTTTCCGAGACAAAGGCATTAATCTTCCAAAAAATCGTCGTTTATAACGGAAACTCAAACTTTTTATCAAAACTTGTTTTTTACCTAGAAACTATATTTCTATTAGAAACTCACACTTCCCTTAACAAAACCCTTATACTTTCAAAGAACCGACATTTTACATAATAACCCAATTTTGTTTTATTTTACAAAACCATCATTTTTCGAAAAACTTATTTTTTCTTCTAAAGAAGTCTCGTTTTTTTAGAAAACTCTCATTTTCTCATAAAAGTATAAGTTTTAACAAACCGCGCATTTTTTTCTTAAGAAAGGCTTTGTATTTAAACAAAAACCTTAGTTTTCACAGAAACTATAACTTTTTCACAATACTCCCATTTTTCGTGGAATTTTGTTTTTTTTTAGAAAACTCCCATTTTTTCAGACAAATTTTAAATTTTCACAAATCTCACTTTGTCTTAACAGAAGCTCTATATTTTTTAAAATTTGTCATTGTTGATACAAAACTCTTTTTTATTCTCCAAAACTTTCTATTTGTTTCTGTTTCTGCTCCAACAATATTTTTTGGGAAAACTCACATTTTTTTCCGAGCAAAGGCATTAATCTTCCAAAAAATCGTCGTTTATAACGGAAACTCAAACTTTTATCAAAACTTGTTTTTTTCCTAGAAACTATATTTCTTTTAGAAAACTCACACTTCCCTTAACAAAACCCTTATACTTTCAAAGAACCGACATTTACAAAATAACCCAATTTTGTTTTATTTTACAAAACCATCATTTTTCGAAAAACTTATTTTTTTCTTCTAAAGAAGTCTCTTTTTTTAGAAAACTCTCGTTTTCTCATAAAAATTATAGTTTTAACAAATCGTGCAATTTTTTTCTTAAGAAAGGATTTGTATTTAAACAAAAACCTCGGTTTTCACAGAAACATACCTTTTTACAAAACCTTCCATTTTTCGTAAAATTTTTTTATTTTTAGAAAACTAACATTTTTCAGAGAAATTTTAAAATTTCACAAATCTCACTTTGTCTTAGCAGAAGCTCTATATTTTTAAAAATTCGTCATTGTTGACACAAAACTCTTTTTTTCTCCAAAAGTTTCTATTTGTTTTTGCTCCCAATATTTTTTGCGAAAGCTCACATTTTTTTCCGAGCAAAGGCATTAATCTTCCAAAAAATCGTCGTTTTTAATGGAAACTCGCAAACTTTTTATCAAAACTTATTTTTTTCCCAGAAACTATATTTCTTTAGAAAACTCACACTTCCCTTAACAAAACCCTTATACTTTCAAAGAACCGACATTTGCAAATAACCGAATTTTGTTTTATTTTACAAAACTATCATTTTCGAAAAAACATATTTTTTCTTAAAAGAAGTCTCTTTTTTTAGAAAACTCTCGTTTTCTCATAAAATTATAAGTTTTAACGAAATGCGCATGTTTTTTTTAAGAAAGGATTTGTGTGTAAACAAAAAAACCTTAGTTTTCATTGAGACTATAACTTTTTTACAATACTCACTCCCATTTTTCATGGAATTTTTGTATTTGTAGATAACACTCTTTTTTCAGAGAAATTTTTAAATTTCACAAATCTCACTTTGTCTTAGCAGAAGCTCTATATTTTTAAAAATTCGTCATTGTTGACACAAAACTCTTTTTTATTCTCCAAAAGTTTCTATTTGTTTTTGCTCCAACAATATTTTTTGCGAAAACTCACATTTTTTTCCGAGCAAAGGCATTAATCTTCCAAAAAATCGTCGTTTTTAATGGAAACTCAAACTTTTTATCAAAACTATTTTTTTCCCAGAAACTATATTTCTTTAGAAAACTCACACTTCCCTTAAAAAAACCCTTATACTTTCAAAGAACCGACATTTTGCAAAATAACCGAATTTGTTTTATTTTACAAAATATCATTTTTCGAAAAAACATATTTTTTCTTAAAAGAAGCCTCTTTTTTAGAAAACTCTCGTTTTCTCATAAAATTTATAAGTTTTAACGAAATGCGCATGTTTTTTTTAAGAAAGGATTTGTGTAACACAAAAAACCTTAGTTTTCATTGAGACTATAACTTTTTTACAATACTCCCATTTTTCATGGAATTTTTGTATTTGTAGATAACACCTTTTTTTTCAGAGAAATTTTAAAATTTCACAAATCTCACGTTTGTCTTAAACAGAAGCTCTATATTTTTAAAAATTCATCATTGTTGACACAAACTCTTTTTTATTCTCCGAAACTTTCTATTTGTTTTTGCTCCAACAATATTTTTTGCGAAAACTGACATTTTTTTCCGAGCAAAGGCATTAATCTTCCAAAAAATCGTCGTATTTAATGGAAACTCAAACTTTTATCAAAACTTATTTTTTTTCACAGAAACTATATTTTCTTTTAGAAAATTCACACTCCCTTAACAAAACCCTTATACTTTCAAAGAACCGACATATTGCAAAATAACCCAATTTTTTTTTTTACAAAACTATCATTTTTCGAAAAAACTTATTTTTTCTTCTAAAGAAGTCTCATTTTTTTAGAAAAGTCTCGTTTCTCAAAAAATTATAAGTTTTAACAAACCGCGCATTTTTTTTCTTAAGAAAGGCTTTGTATTTAAACAAAAACCTCAGTTTTCACAGAAACTAAACTTTTTTACAATACTCCCATTTTTCGTGGAATTTTTGTATTTGTAGATCACTCTCATTTTTTTAGAGAAATTTAAATTTTCACAAATCTCACATTTGTCTTAACAGAAGCTCTATACTTTTAAAAACTCGTCATTGTTGACACAAAACTCTTTTTTATCTCCAAAACTATCTATTGTTTTTGCTCCAACAATATTTTTTCCGAAAACTCACATTTTCTTCCGAGCAAAGGCATTTATCTTCCAAAAAATCGTCGTTTTTAACGGAAACTCAAACTTTTTATCAAAACTTGTTTTTTTTCCCAGAAACTATATTTTTTTAGAAAACACACACTTCCCTTAATAAAACCCTTATTCTTTTAAAAGAACCGACATTTTGCAATAAAACCCAATTTGTGTTTATTTTACAAAACTATCATTTTTCAAAAAAACATATTTTTTCTTAAAAGAAGTCTCTTTTTTTAGAACTCTCGTTTCTCATAAAAATTATAAGTTTTAACAAACTGCGCAATCTTTTTTTTTAAAGAGAGGATTTGTATTTAAACAAAAACCTTGGTTTTCATAGAAACTATAACTTTTTTACAATACTCCCATTTTCGTGGAATTTTGTATTGTAGAAAACTCTCATTTTTTCAGAGAAATTTTAAATGTTCACAAATCACACGTTTGTCTTAACGGAAGCTCTATATTTTAAAAATTCGTCATTGTTGACGCAAAACACTTTTTTATTTCCAAAACTTTCTATTTGTTTTTGCTCCAACAATATTTTTTGTGAAAATTCACTTTTTTTTTTCCGAGCAAAGGCAT
>PVNU02002825.1:0-19835 GCA_003013855.2 Liriodendron chinense
AGCACCGGCTCGACTGACAAGCCCGATCGATCCACATAGGGACATGAATGACAAGCCGGATGACACGAAGCACCCAGCAATCTGTGACAGCCCTCCTAATAGCAAAAGAAATTATCCGCTTTGCAGAAGCGCAAGTGTATGTTTCCGGGGTCCTCCCCAAAAACGCATCTTATCTTTTAAGGATTAACCGCACATATAGCGCAGATCGTTAGGCAACCGCTTAACCGATGTGGGAATAAACCATCGGGCCGACCAATCCACATATGGAACCGGATGAGAAGCCCGGATGACACGAAGCACACGGCCACCCCACCAGCAGGCTAGAGCTGCTCTTGGCTCTGATACCATCTTTGACAGCCCTCCCAATAGCACAGGAAATTGTTCGCTTTGCCGAAGTTCACGGGTTTGTTTCCGGGGTTCGCCCACCAAAACGTTTCCTATCTATTAAAAAAGTAACACACTTATATAGCCCAGATCATAGGCAATCGCCTGACTGATGTGGGACTAAAGCACCGGTCCGACCGACCAGCCCCTCCGATCCACAAAGGGACCTGGATGACACGAAGCACCCAGGTACCCCACCAGCAGGCTAGAGCCGCCCTCTGCTCTGATACCATCCGTGACAGCCCTCCCAATAGCACATGAAATTGTCCGCTTTGTCAAAGCTCACTGGTTTGTTTTCGGAGTTCGCCCCCAAAACGCGTCGTATCTATTAAGGAGGAACCGCATTAATAGCATAGATCTTAGGCAACACCCTAACCGATGTGGGACAAAAGCATTGGCCCGACCGACCAGCACGACCGATCCACATAGCAACCCGGATGACAAGCATAGATGACAAGCTGGGTTGGTCGGGCCAACCCAACCTTGCTAGTCGGCCCGACCGACCAGCTGGGTGCTTCGTGTCATCTGGGTTCGTCATCCAGGTTCCTATGTGGATCGGTCGGGCTGGTCGGTCGGGCCAATGCTTTAGTCCCACATCGGTTAGGGGGTTGGCTAATATCTAGGCTATTAGTGTAGTTCCTCAATAATAGATACGACACGTTTTGGGGTCGAACCCCGAAAACAAACCGGTAAGCTTCGGCAAAGCGGACAATTTCATGTGCTATTGGGAGGGCTGTCACGGATGGTATCAGAGCAGAGGGCGGCTTTAGCCTGCTGGTGGGGTACCTGGGTGCTTCGTGTCATCCGGGCTTGTCATCCAGGTCCCTTTGTGGATCGGTGGGGCTGGTTGGTTGGACCGGTGCTTTAGTCCCACATCGGTTAGGCGATTGCCTAAGATCTGAGCTATAAGTGCGGTACTTCCTTAATAGATAGAAAATGTTTTGGTGGGATAACCCCGGAAACAAACCCGTGAACTTCGGCAAAGCGAACAATTTCCTGTGCTATTGGGAGGGCTGTCAAAGATGGTATCAGAGCCGAGAGTAGCTCTAGCCTGCTGGTGGGGTGGCCGTGTGCTTCGTGTCATCCGGGCTTCTCATCCGGGTCCATATGTGGATCGGTCGGCCCGATGATTTATTCCCACATCGGTTAAGCGGTTCCCTAAAGAACTGCGCTATATGTGCGGTTCATCCTTAAAAGACAAGACGCATTTTTAAAGCGGACCCCAAAAACATACACATGAGCTTCTGCAAAGCGGACAATTTCCTTAGCTATTAGGAGGGCTGTCACAGATTGCTGGGTGCTTCGTGTCATCTGGGCTTGTCATTCGTGTCCCTATGTGGATCGATCGGGCTTGTCAGTCGAGCCGGTGCTTTAGTCCTACATCGGTTAAGCGGTTGTCTAAGATATGAGCTAGAAATGCGGTTCCTCCCTAATAGATAGGACGCGTTTTGGGAGCGAATCCTGAAAATAAACCCGTGAGCTTCGGCAAAGTGGACAATTTCTTTATCTATCGGGAGGGCTGTCATAAATAGTATCAGAGCCGAGGGCCGCTCTAGCCTGCTGGTGGGATGGTCGGGTGCTTCTCATCCGGGCTTGTCATCCGAGTAGGGCTGCAAATATGCTGAGTTAACCCGCCCGACCCACCCGATCCGACCCGGCAAAAACCCGATCCGTCCCTACCCGACATAGTAAATGGTCCGGTCCCCGGTGAATGCGGCTGGACCGTTTTAAATTTAGGAACGGTTTAGGGTACACGCCAAACCCGACCGACCCGACCTGTGTATACCCGACCCGTTCCGTCCGACCCGAACCGCCCCGGAAATTGAAACTTTGGATGGTAACTTCAAAGTAGAAAGCTTACCTCATCCTAATTTTTAAGTACATACTGGATTAACTTTATCTCATGTGAAAAACCTCTTAACGTGTCTAAAATTTAGATCGTTTATCAGTCACACTATGATGGTTTTTAGAATCCACCCCGTGCATCTATTTTGTGAGATCATTTTAGATCATGAGACCAAAAACGAGCTGGTTCCAAGACCCTAGTGGTCAGAAAACGTGAGGATTGAACATCGACAATTGGAATATTTGTGAGAATAAGCAAAACTTAATCCTAACCCAACCTGACCCGATTCAACATATAGGGTCGGGTAGGGTTAGGGTTTACCTCGTTTGCAAGTTCGGTAGGGTTAGGGTTGCGTCAAATTATAGGCCCTGACATCATTATCTAGTACCTCCACCACTGTACTTTTCGGCCCTCCCTTGCGCTTTCAGAGCTTTCAACTTGCACTAATTTCACTCTCCTAAATCATAAGTTTTCGAGTGGTTTCTTAATGCATCCACCCATAGCCTTTCACCTTCCCTGATAAAAGCCTTCAACTCAAACCTAGTCCCTCTTGCAGCTGTTGATGTGTATATCTACGCTCATAAGGTACTAGTGTGTTTTACGACCAATGAAGCTAGTCACCAATCCAAATGGAAACTTAAGTGGGGCACGTCATGGACGTCTTCTCTGTTCCACTATATTAAATGTTCCAAGCCACTCACAAGATAAGCCTACCAAGATGAAACGATTGAGAATGATGTTGTTTATAGCAGTTTTAGAGCTACGTGAATGAAGTTGAGATACAAGCCTTAGGAGTTTTGTGAAATTGCCTTATACCATTAGAACTAATGAGCATAATGGTCAGCCATGATATATTCGAAAGAATGTTGGACGCTTAAGAAACAACAAAATTAATAGGATGAATGTAGTGAAATGATGATGTTGAGAAGGATATACGAGAGAGAATTGAGAAGGAATGTATTCAAGAAATGTCAAGAGTAATACCAAAGGGTAGGAAGATGAGGAAAAGTCAACTTCGAAGGTTTCGCCACGTGCAACGAAGATAATTACGCTTTGAAAGAATTAGTTGCTTAAGTTGAAGGCTGCAAAAGGGTAAGCTAACAGAGTCAAATGGATACGAGTGGGGGTAGCAACAAAAGATTTATGAACCCATGATTTAACTGAGGATATTGTCTGCGATAGATTGGAATCACGGAACGGAATTGTAAAGCTTAGAATAATTGGGATAACGCTTAGATGATGATGATGATATACATGCATACATACATATATCATCATCCTCATCATCATCATCATCATCAAAGCATTGTCCCAATATATTGGGGTTCAGCTACACGGATCTCGATAAAGCCACTCCAATCCATCACAGACTAGATCCTCGGTTAAATGATAAGCCCTTAGTTCATTTTCTATTACCTCTACCGCTGTCATTTTAGTCAATCTCTTGCGCTTTTAGAGCCTTCAACTTGCACTAACTCAATCTCCTAAATCATTGCTCCTCGAGTCATTTCTTAATACATCCAACCATAGCCCATCACCTTAATAAAATCATTCAACTCAATCCAACGTAGTCGCTCTTGTCGATGCGGATGTATATATATACGCTCATTAAGGTACTTGTGTTTTTCACGATTAACGAAGACAAAGACTTACACTTTGAAAGAATTAGTTGTTCAAGTTAATGGTTATAAAAGGACAAGGTAAATTGGTTAATCTTGTTAAAGTCACTCCATTTCGTCACAGACCATACCATCCGTCGAATTATAGGCCCTTTAGGTCATTTCTATCACTGACCTTTGAGCTTTCTCTTGCGCGCTTTTAGAGTATTCTACTCGCACTAACTCACTATCCAAAAACGTAAGTCGTCAAGTCACTTCTTAATACCGCGCCCATAGCCCTTTACCTTCCTTAATAAAAGCCTTCTACTCAAACTAACGTAATCCCTATTGTTGATGTTGATCTGTATATATACGCTCATAAGGTATTGGTGTTTTTTATGACCCATGAAGCAAGTAATCTATCCAAATAAAAACTAAAGTGAGGGGCACCACAGAGAACAATTGAGGGAGATGGCCCTCGACACTGATACAATCCGTGACAACCCTCCCAATAGCACAGGAAATTGTCCGGTTTGCCGAAGCACGCGGCTTTGCTTTCACGTACTATCTAGTAAGGAAGAACCGCACTTATGGACCAGATCTTTAGGCAACCGCCTAACCGATGTGGGACTAAAGTACCGGCCCGACCAACAAACCCGACCGATCCACATAGGGACTCGAATGACACTAACCACCCAGCCACCCCACCAACAGGCTAGAGCAGCCCTCGGCTCTGATACCATACGTGACAGCCCTCCCAATAGGAAGTAAATTCTCCGCTTTGCCGAAGCTAACGGGTTTGTTTCCGGGGTTCGCCCCCAAAATGCATCATATCTATTAAGGACGAACCGCACTTATATCCCATATCTTTAAGCAACCGCCAAACCGATGTGGGACTAAAGAACCGGCCCGACTGATCCACATAGGGACCCGGATGGCACAAGGCACCCAGCCACCCCACCAGCATGCTAGAGCCGCCCTCGGCACTGATACCATCTGTGACAGCCCTCCCAATAGCACAGGAAGTTGTTCGCTTTGCCGAAGCTTACGGGTTAGTTTTCGAGGTTTGCTTCCTAGAACGCGTCCTATCTACTTAAGGAGGAATCGCACTTATAGCTCAGATCTTTAGGCAACTGCCTAACCGATGTGGGACTAAAGCACCGGCCCGACCTATCCACATAGGGATTCGGAGGACAAGCCTGGATGATATGAAGCACCCAGCCACATCACCAGCAGGCTAGAGCCGTCCTCGGCTCTAATACCATGTGTCACAGCCCTCCAATAGAACAGGACATTGACCGGTCTGCCGAAACTCACGGGTTTGTTTTCGAGTTTCGCCCCCAAAACACATCATATCCATTAAGGAAGAACGACACTTATAGCCTAGATCCTGAGGCAACCACCTAACCGATGAAAAACTAAAGCACCGGCCCGACCGATAAGCCCGACCGACCCATATAGGGACCCGGATGACAAGCCTGGATTACACGAAGCACCTAGCCAACCCACTAGCAGGATAGAGCCGCCCACGACTCGGATACCATCTTTGACAGCCCTCCCAATAACACAGGAAATTTTTTACTTTGTCGAAGCTCTTATTTTCGGGGTTCGCCACAAAATGCGTCCTATCTATTAAGGAGGAACCACACTTATAGCACAGACATTTAGGCAACTGCCTAACTGATGTGGGACTAACGCACCGGTCCGACCAACAAGCCCGACCGATCCACATAGGGACCAAGATGACACGAAGCACCCTGATCATCCCACCAGCAGGCTAGAGCGGCCCTCGGCTCTGATACTATTTATGACAGCCCTCCCAATAGATCAAGAAATTGTCCCTTTGCCGAAGCTAACGGGTTTGTTTTCAGGATTCGCCCCCAAAACGCGTCCTATCTATTAAGGAGGAACCGCATTTCTAGCTCATATCTTAGGCAATCGCCTAATCGATGTAGGACTAAAGCACCGGCTCGAACGACAAGCCCGATCGATCCACATAGGGACACGAATGACAAGCCCGGATGACACGAAGCACCCAGCAATCTGTGACAGCCCTCCTAATGGCAAAGGAAATTGTCCGCTTTGCAGAAGCTCATGTGCATGTTTCCGAAGTCCGCCCCAAAAGCGCGTCTTCTTTTAAGGATTAACCGCACATATAGCGCAGATCTTTAGACACTCGCTTAACCGATGTGGGAATAAATAATCGGGCCGACCGAGCCACATATGGACCCGGATGACACAAAGCACATGGCCACCCCACCAGCAGGCTAGACTTGCTCTCGGCTCTGATACCATCTTTGACAGCCCTCCCAATAGCACAGGAAATTGTTCGCTTTGCCGAAGTTCACGGGTTTGTTTCCGGGGTTCGCCCACCAAAACGTTTCCTATCTATTAAGGAAGTACCGCACTTATTGCCCAGATCTTAGGCAATCGCCTAACTGATGTAGGACTAAAGCACCGGTCCGACCGACCGGCCCCACCGATCCACAAAGGGCCCCGGATGACACGAAGCACCCAAGTACCCCACCAGCAGGCTAGAACCGCCCTCTGCTCTGATACCATCTGTGATAGCCCTCCCAATAGCACATGAAATTGTCCGCTTTGTCAAAGCTCACCGGTTTGTTTTCGGGGTTCACCCCCAAAACGCATCGTATCTATTAAGGAGGCACCGCACTAATAGGATAGATCATAGGCAACACCCTAACCGATGTGGGACTAAAGCATTGGCCCGACCGACCAGCACAACCGATCCACATAGGAACCCGGATGACAAGCTAGGTTGGTCGGGCCAACCCAACCCAGCTAGTCGGCCCGACCGACCAGCTGGGTGTTTCGTGTCATCCGGGTTTGTCATCCAGGTTCCTATGTGGATCGGTCGGGCTGGTCGGTCAAGCCAATGCTTTAGTCCCACATCGGTTAGGGGGTTGGCTAAGATCTAGGCTATTAGTGTAGTTCCTCCTTAATAGATACGACGCGTTTTGGGGGCGAACCCCGAAAACAAACCGATGAGCTTCGGCAAAGCGGACAATTTCATGTGCTATTGGGAGGGCTGTCACGAATGGTATCAGAGCAGAGGGCGGCTCTAGCCTGCTGGTGGGGTACCTGGGTGCTTCATGTCATCCGGGCTTGTCATCGGGGTCCCTTTGTGGATCGGTGGGGCCGGTCGGTAGGATCGATGCTTTAGTCCCACATCAGTTAGGCGATTGCCTAAGATCTGTGCTATAAGTGCGGTACTTCCTTAATAGATAGGAAACGTTTTGGTGGGCGAACCCCGGAAACAAACCCGTGAACTTCGGCAAAGCGAACAATTTCCTGTGCTATTGGGAGGCTGTCAAAGATGGTATCAGAGCCGAGAGCAGCTATAGCCAGCTGGTGGGGTGGCCGTGTGCTTCGTGTCATCCGGGCTTCTCATCCGGATCCATATGTGGATCGGCCGGCCCGATAATTTATTCCCACATCGGTTAAGCGTTTGCCTGAAGATCTGCGCTATATGTGCGGTTAATCCTTAAAAGATAAGACGCGTTTTTGGGGCGGACCCTGGAAACATACACATGAGCTTCTGTAAAGCGGACAATTTCCTTTGCAATTAGGAGGGCTGTCACAGATTGCTGGGTGCTTCGTGTCATCCGGACTAGCCATTCGTGTCCCTATGTGGATCAATCGGCCTTCTCGGTCGAGCCGGTGCTTTAGTCCTACATCGCTTAAGCGGTTGCCTAAGATATTAGCTAGAAATGCGGTTCCTCCTTAATAGATAGGACGCGTTTTGGGAGCGAATCCTGAAAACAAACCCGTGAGCTTCGGCAAAGCGGACAATTTCTTGATCTATTGGGAGGGCTGTCATAAATAGTATCAGAGCCGAGGGCCGCTCTAGCCTGCTGGTGGGATGGTCGGGTGCTTTTCATTCGGGCCTGTCATCCGAGTAGGGCTGCACATATGCCGAGTTAACCCGCCCGACCCACCCGATCCGACCCGGCAAAAACCCGATCCGTCCCTACCCGACATAGTAAATGGTCCGGTCCCCGGTGAATGCGGCTGGACCGTTTTAAATTTAGGAACGGTTTAGGGTACACGCCAAACCCGACCGACCCGACCTGTGTATACCCGACCCGTTCCCCCGACCCGAACCGCCCCGAAATTGAAACTTTGGATCCACCCCGTGCCGCCCGTTCCGCCCGTACCCGGTAATCCACCCCATGCATCTATTTTGTGAGATCATTTTAGATCATGAGACCAAAAACGAGCTGGTTCCAAGACCCTAGTGGTCAGAAAACGTGAGGATTGAACATCGACAATTGGAATATTTGTGAGAATAAGCAGAACTTAGTCCTAACCCGACCCGACCCGATTCAACATATAGGGTCGGGTAGGGTTAGGGTTCACCCTTTTGCAAGTGCGGTAGGGTTAGGGTTGCGTCAACCCAACCCAGTCACAACCCGGACCGAAACCTGAACCTTTAAAATATGTTTAGGTTCGGTCCAGGATTAGGCCCAACCCGACCCTAACTCGACCCGTGTGCAGGCCTACATCCGGGTCCCTTTGTGGATCGGTCAGGCTTGTCAGTCGAGCCAGTGCTTTAGTCCCACATTGGTTAGGCGATTACCTAAATATATGGGCTATAAGTGCGCTTCCTCCTTACTAGGTAGGACGCGTTTTGAGGGCGAACCCCGAAAAAAAAAACTCGTGAGCTTCGGCAAAGCAGATAATTTCATGTGCTTGGGAGGGTTGTCACACCCACTCTCCTAAATCATAGCTCCTCGAATCATTTCTTAATACCTTCAACTTGAACATATTCCCTCTTGTCGGTGTTGATGTGTATATCTACACTCATAAGGTACTAGTGTTTTATTCAGGAGCAACGAAAACAAAGAATTACGCTTTGAACGAATTAGTTATTCAAGTCATTTGTTAATACCGCACCCATAGCCCTTTACCTGCCCTAATAAAAGCATTCTACTCAAACTAACGTAATCCCTCTTGTCGATGGTGATCTGTATATATATGCTCATAAGGTATTTGTGTTTTTAACGACCCATGGAGCAAGTAATCAATCCAAATGAAAACTAAAGTGATGCGCACCACAAAGAATAATTGAGAGAGATGGCCCATACGAAAAACATCTCGGACATTTTTCTCCGGTCCACCATTTTGAATGTTCCAGGCCACTTACTAGATAACCCCGACTAGGATGAAATGATTGAGAAGGATGTCGCTTATGGAGATTTATAGCTAGGTGAATGAAGTCGAGAAGCATCCTCCCGAGTTTTGTGAAATTACCTTATACTATTTGAACTAATAGGTAGAAGGACCAGACATGATTCATGGGAAAGAATGTTGGACAGTTAAGAAACAATAAATTCATGAGAAGAGTGTAGTGACAGGAGGATGTTAACCAGGACGTGTGTGAGAGAATTAAGAACATTCAAGAAAAGTCAGGAACAACAACAAAGGGTAGTAAGTCGAGGGAAAGTCGACTTTGATGGTTTGCCCACATGCTACGAAGATAAGGAATTATGCTTTGAAAGAATTAGTAGATCAAATTAAAGGCTATGGAAGGGCAAGCTAAAGGAGCCAAAGGGATACAGATAGAGGTAATAACAAAAGATTTAAGCACCCACGTTTTAATAAAGGATAGTCTACGATAGATTGGGAACGCATAACACAATTGTAAAGCATAACATAATTGGAACAACACTTGTATAGTGATGTTCATTATATACATATATACATATATCGCCATCCCCATCCTCATCATCATCATCATCGTTGTCCCACCGGATTGGGGTCAAGTACACAATTCTTATCAAAGCCACTCCACTCTTTCGTGGACCATATGGTCAGTTAAATTATAGGCCCTTACGTCATTATCTAGTACCTCCACCACTGTACTTTTGGGCCTTCCCTTGCGCTTTCAGAGCTTTCAACTTGCACTAATTTCACTCTCCTAAATCATAAGTTTTCGAGTGGTTTCTTAATGCATCCACCCATAACCTTTCACCTTCCCTGATAAAAGCCTTCAACTCAAACCTAGTCCCTCTTGCAGCTGTTGATGTGTATATCTACGCTCATAAGGTACTAGTGTGTTTTACGACCAATGAAGCTAGTCACCAATCCAAATGGAAACTTAAGTGGGGCACGCCATGGACGTCTTCTCTGTTCCACTATATTAAATGTTCCAAGCCACTCACAAGATAAGCCTAGCTAAGATGAAACGATTGAGAATGATGTTGTTTATGGAGTTTTAGAGCTACGTGAATGAAGTTGAGATACAAGCCTTTGGAGTTTTGTGAAATTGCCCTATACCATTAGAACGAATGAGCATAATGGTCGGCCATGATATATTCGAAAGAATGTTGGACGGTTAAGAAACAACAAAATTAATAGGATGAATGTAGTGAAATGATGATGTTGAGAAGGAATGTATTCAAGAAATGTCCAGAGTAATACCAAAGGGTAGGAAGATGAGGAAAAGTCAACTTCGAAGGTTTCGCCACGTGCAACGAAGATAATTACGCTTTGAAAGAATTAGTTGCTTAAGTTGAAGGCTGCAAAAGGGTAAGCTAACGGAGTCAAATGGATACGGGTGGGGGTAGCAACAAAAGATTTATGAACCCACGATTTAACTGAGGATATTGTCCGCGATAGATTGGAATCACGGAACGGAATTGTAACGCTTAGAATGATTGGGATAACGCTTAGATGATGATGATGATATACATGCATACATACATATATCATCATCCTCATCATCATCATCATCATCAAAGCATTGTCCCAATATATTGGGGTTCAGCTTCACAGATCTCGATAAAGCCATTCCAATCCGTCACAGACTATATCCTCAGTTAAATGATAAGCCCTTAGTTCATTTTCTATTACCTCTACCGCTGTCATTTTAGTCAATCTCTTGCGCTTTTAGAGCCTTCAACTTGCACTAACTCAATCTCCTAAATCATTGCTCCTCGAGTCATTTCTTAATACATCCAACCATAGCCCATCACCTTAATAAAATCATTCAACTCAATCCAACGTAGTAGCTCTTGTCGATGCTGATGTGTATATATACGCTCATTAAGGTACTTGTGTTTTTCACGATTAACGAAGACAAAGACTTACACTTTGAAAGAATTAGTTGTTCAAGTTAATGGTTATAGAAGGACAAGGTAAATTGGTTAATCTTGTTAAAGTCACTCCATTTCGTCACAGACCATACCATCCGTCGAATTATAGGCCCTTTAGGTCATTTCCTATTACCTCCATCACTGACTTTTGAGATTTCTCTTGCGCGCTTTTAGGGTATTCTACTCGCACTAACTCACTATCAAAAAACGTAAGTCGTCAAGTCACTTCTTAATACCGCGCCCATAGCCCTTTACCTTCCTTAATAAAAGCCTTCTACTCAAACTAACGTAATCCCTATTGTTGATGTTGATCTGTATATATACGCTCATAAGGTATTGGTGTTTTTTATGACCCATGGAGCAAGTAATCTATCCAAATGAAAACTGAAGTGAGGGGCACCACAAAGAACGATTGAGAGAGATGGCCCTCGACACTGATACAATCCGTGACAACCCTCCCAATAGCACAGGAAATTGTCCCGTTTGCCGAAGCTCGTAGCTTTGCTTTCGCGTACTATCTAGTAAGGAAGAACCGCACTTATGGACTAGATCTTTAGGCAACCGCCTAACCGATGTGGGACTAAAGCACCGGCCCGACTAACAAACCCGACCGATCCACATAGGGACTCGGATGACACTAACCACCCAGCCACCCCACCAACAGGCTAGAGCAGCCCTCGGCTCTGATACCATATGTGACAGCCCTCCCAATAGGAAGTAAATTCTCCGCTTTGCCGAAGCTAACGGGTTTGTTTCCGGGGTTCGCCCCCAAAATGCATCATATCTATTAAGGACGAACCGCACTTATATCCCATATCTTTAAGCAACTGCCAAACCGATGTGGGACTAAAGAACCGGCCCGACCGATCCACATAGGGACCCGGATGGCACAAGGCACCCAGCCACCCCACCAGCATGCTAGAGCCGCCCTCGGCACTGATACCATCTGTGACAGCCCTCCCAATAGCATAGGAAGTTGTTCGCTTTGCCGAAGCTTACGGGTTAGTTTTCGAGGTTTGCTTCCAGAACGCGTCCTATCTACTTAAGGAGGAATCGCACTTATAGCTCAGATCTTTAGGCAACCGCCTAACCGATGTGGGACTAAAGCACCGGCCCAACCTATCCACATAGGGATTCGGAGGACAAGCCTGGATGATATGAAGCACCCAGCCACATCACCAGCAGGCTAGAGCCGTCCTCGGCTCTAATACCATGTGTCACAGCCCTCCAATAGAACAGGAAATTGACCGGTCTGCCGAAACTCACGGGTTTGTTTTCGAGTTTCGCCCCCAAAACACATCATATCCATTAAGGAAGAACGACACTTATAGCCTAGATCCTGAGGCAACCACCTAACCGATAAAAAACTAAAGCACCGGCCCGACCGACCCATATAGGGACGCGGATGACAAACCTGGATTACACGAAGCACCTAGCCAACCCAATAGCAGGATAGAGCCGCCCTCGACTCGGATACCATCTTTGACAGCCCTCCCAATAACATAAGAAATTTTTTACTTTGCCAAAGCTCTTATTTTCGGGGTTCGCCCCAAAATGCGTCCTATCTAATAAGGAGCCACACTTATAGCACAGATATTTAGGCAACTGCCTAACTGATGTGGGACAAAAGCACCAGTCCGACCGACAAGCCCGACTGATCCACATAGGGACCTAGATGACACGCCCGGATGACACGAAGCACCCGACCATCCCACCAGCAGGCTAGAGCGGCCCTCGGCTCTGATACTATTTATGACAGCCCTCCCAATAGATCAAGAAATTGTCCGCTTTGCCGAAGCTCACGGGTTTGTTTTCAGGATTCGCCCCCAAAACGCGTCCTATCTATTAAGGAGGAACCGCATTTCTAGCTCATATCTTAGGCAACCGCCTAACCGATGTAAGACTAAAGCACCGGCTCGACCGACAAGCCCGATCGATCCACAAAGGGACACGAATGACAAGCCCGGATGACACGAAGCAACCAACAATCCGTGACAGCCCTCCTAATAGCAAAGGCAATTGTCCGCTCTGAAGAAGCTCATGTGTATGTT
The DNA here is from genome assembly GCA_003013855.2 of Liriodendron chinense. NCBI lineage: Eukaryota > Viridiplantae > Streptophyta > Magnoliopsida > Magnoliales > Magnoliaceae > Liriodendron > Liriodendron chinense. The sequence continues at coordinate 12,998 of PVNU02002825.1, forward strand.
TCCGGGGTCCGCCCCAAAAACGCGTCTTAATCTTTCAACGATTAACCGCACATATAGCGCATATCTTTAGGCAACCGCTTAACCGATGTGAGAATAAATCATCGGGCCGACCGATCCACATATGGACCCGGATGAGAAGCCCGGATGACACGAAGCACACGGCCACCCCACCAGCAGGCTAGAGCTGCTCTCGGCTCTGATACCATCTTTGACAGCCCTCCCAATAGCACAGGAAATTCTTCGCTTTGCCGAAGTTCACGGGTTTGTTTCCGGGGTTCGCTCACCAAAACGTTTCCTATCTATTAAGGAAGTAGCGCACTTATAGCCCGGATCTTAGTCAATCGCCTAACTGATGTGGGACTAAAGCACTGGTCCGACCGACCGGCCCCACCGATCCACAAAGAGACCCGGATGACAAGCCCGTATGACACGAAGCACCCAAGTACCCCACCAGCAGGCTAGAACCGCCCTCTGCTCTGATACCATCCGTGACAGCCCTCCCAATAGCACATGAAATTGTCCGCTTTGTCAAAGCTCAACGGTTTGTTTTCGGGGTTCGCCCCCAAAACGCGTCGTATCTATTAAGGAGGAACCGCACTAATAGCATAGATCTTAGGCAACACCCTAACCGATGTGGGACTAAAGCATTGGTCCGACCGACCAGCACGACCGATCCACATAGGAACCCGGATGACAAGCTCAGATGACAAGTTGGGTTGGTCGGGCCAACCCAACCCCGCTAGTCGGCCCGACCGACCCGCTGGGTGCTTCGTGTCATCCGGGTTTGTCATCCAAGTTCCTATGTGGATCGGTCGGGCAGGTCGGTCGAGCCAATGCTTTAGTCCCACATTGGTTAGGGGGTTGAATAAGATCTAGGCTATTAGTGTAGTTCCTCCTTAATAGATACGACGCGTTTTGGGGGCGAACCCCGAAAACAAACCGGTGAGCTTCGGCAAAGCGGACAATTTCATGTGCTATTGAGAGGGCTGTCACGGATGGTATCAGAGCAGAGGGCGGATCTAGCCTGCTGGTGGGGTACCTGGGTGCTTCATGTCATCCGAGCTTGTCATCCGGGTCCCTTTGTGGATCGGTGGGGCCGGTCGGTCGGACCGGTGCTTTAGTCCCACATCAGTTAGGCGATTGCCTAAGATCTGGGCTATAAGTGCGGTACTTCCTTAATAGATAGGAAACGTTTTGGTGGGCGAACCACGGAAACAAACCCGTGAACTTCGGCAAAGCGAACAATTTCCTGTGCTATTGGGAGGGCTGTCAAAGATGGTATCAGAGCCGAGAGCAGCTCTAGCCTGCTGGTGGGGTGGCCATGTGCTTCGTGTCATCCGGGCTTCTCATTCGGGTCCATATGTGGATCGGTCGGCCCGATGATTTATTCCCACATCGGTTAAGCGGTTGCCTAAAGATCTCCGCTATATGTGCGGTTAATCGTTAAAAGATAAGACGCGTTTTTAGGGCGGACCCCGGAAACATACACATGAGCTTCCGCAAAGCGGACAATTTCCTTTGCTATTAGGAGGGCTGTCACGGATTGCTGGTAGCTTCGTGTCATCCGGGCTTGTCATTCGTGTCCCTATGTGGATCGATCGGGCTTGTCGGTCGAGGCGGTGCTTTAGTCCTACATCGGTTAGGCGGTTGCCTAAGATATGAGCTAGAAATGAGGTTCCTCCTTAATAGATAGGACGCGTTTTGGGGGCGAATCCTGAAAACAAACCCGTGAGCTTCAGCAAAGCGGACAATTTCTTGATCTATTGGGAGGGCTGTCATAAATAGTATCAGAGCCGAGGGCCGCTCTAGCCTGCAGGTGGGATGGTCGGGTGCTTCTCATTAGGGCTTGTCATCCGAGTAAGGCTGCACATATGCCGAGTTAACCCGCCTGACCCACCCGATCCGACCCGGCAAAAACCCGATCCATCCCGACCCGGCATAGTAAATGGTCCGGTCCCGGGTGAATGCGGCTGGACCGTTTTAAATTTAGGTACGGTTTAGGGTACACGCCAAACCCGACCGACCCGACCCGTTCCGCCCGACCCAAACCGCCCCGAAAATTGAAACTTTGGGTGGTAACTTCAAAGTAGAAAGCTTACCTCATCTTAATTTTTAAGTACATACTGGACTAACTTTATCTCATGTGAAAAAACTCTTAACGTGTCTACAATTTAGACCGTTCATCAGTCACACTGTGATGGTTTTTAGAATCCACCCCGTGCATCTATTTTGTGAGATCAGTTTAGATCATGAGACCAAAAACGAGCTGGTTCCAAGACCCTAGTGGTCAGAAAACGTGAGGATTGAACATCGACAATTGGAATATTTGTGAGAATAAGCAGAACTTAGTCCTAACCTGACCCGACCCGATTCAACATATAGGGTCGCGTAGGGTTAGGGTTCACCCTTTTGCAAGTGCGGTAGGGTTAGGGTTGCGTCAACCCAACCCTAGTCACAACCCGGACCGAAACCTGAACCTTTAAAATATGTTTAGGTTCGGTCCAGGATTAGGCCCGACCCGACCCTAACCCGACCCGTGTGCAGGCCTACATCCGGGTCCCTTTGTGGATCGGCCATGCTTGTCGGTCGGGCCGGTGCTTTAGTCCCATATTGGTTAGGCGATTGCCTAAATATATGGGCTATAAGTGCGCTTCCTCCTTACTAGGTAGGACGCGTTTTGAGGGCAAACCGCGAAAAAAAAAAAAAACTATTGAGCTTTGGCAAAGCGGATAATTTCATGTGCTTGGGAGGGTTGTCACATCCCACTCTCCTAAATCATAGCTCCTCGAGTCATTTCTTAATACCTTCAACCTGAACATAGTCCCTCTTATTGGTGTTGATGTGTATATGTACACTCATAAGGTACTTGTGTTTTATTTAGGAGCAACGAAAACAAACAATTACGCTTTGAACGAATTAGTTATTCAAGTCATTTGTTAATACCGCACCCATAGCCCTTTACCTTCCCTAATAAAAGCATTCTACTCAAACTAACATAATCCCTCTTGTCGATGTTGATCTGTATATATATGCTCATAAAGGTATTTGTGTTTTTAACCACCCATGGAGCAAGTAATCAATCCAAATGAAAACTAAAGTGATGCGCACCACAAAGAATAATTGAGAGAGATGGCCCATACGAAAAACATCTCGGACATTTTTCTCCGGTCCACCATTTTGAATGTTCCAGGCCACTTACTAGATAACCCCGACTAGGATGAAATGATTGAGAAGGATGTCGCTTATGGAGATTTATAGCTAGGTGAATGAAGTCGAGAATGCATCCTCCCGAGTTTTGTGAAATTACCTTATACTATTTGAACTAATAGGTAGAAGGACCAGACATGATTCATGGGAAAGAATGTTGGACAGTTAAGAAACAATAAATTCATGAGAAGAGTGCAGTGACAGGAGGATGTTAACCAGGACGTGTGGGAGAGAATTAAGAACATTCAAGAAAAGTCAGGAACAACAACAAAGGGTAGTAAGTCGAGGGAAAGTCGACTTTGATGGTTTGCCCACATGCTACGAAGATAAGGAATTATGCTTTGAATGAATTAGTAGATCAAATTAAAGGCTACGGAAGGGCAAGCTAAAGGAGCCAAAGGGATACAGACAGAGGTAATAACAAAAGATTTAAGCACCCACGTTTTAATAAAGGATAGTCTACGATAGATTGGGAACGCCATCCCCATCCCCATCCTCATCATCATCATCATCGTTGTCCCACCGGATTGGGGTCGAGTACACAATTCTTATCAAAGCCACTCCACTCTTTCGCGGACCATATGGTCAGTTAAATTATAGGCCCTTACGTCATTATCTAGTACCTCCACCACTGTACTTTTGGGCCTTCCCTTGCGCTTTCAGAGCTTTCAACTTGCACTAATTTCACTCTCCTAAATCATAAGTTTTCGAGTGGTTTCTTAATGCATCCACCCATAGCCTTTCACCTTCCCTGATAAAAGCCTTCAACTCAAACCTAGTCCCTCTTGCAGCTGTTGATGTATATATCTACGCTCATAAGGTACTAGTGTGTTTTACGACCAATGAATGCTAGTCACCAATCCAAATGGAAACTTAAGTGGGGCACGCCATGGACGTCTTCTCTGTTCCACTATATTAAATGTTCCAAGCCACTCACAAGATAAGCCTAGCCAAGATGTAACTGATTGAGAATGATGTTGTTTATGGAGTTTTAGAGCTATGTGAATGAAGTTGAGATACAAACCTTTGGAGTTTTGTGAAATTGTCCTATACCATTAGAACTAATGAGCATAATGGTCGGCCATGATATATTCGTAAGAATGTTGGACGGTTAAGAAACAACAAAATTAATGTAGTGAAATGATGATGTTGAGAAGGATATACGAGAGAGAATTGAGAAGGAATGTATTCAAGAAATGTCGAGAGTAATACCAAAGGGTAGGAAGATGAGGAAAAGTCAACTTCGAAGGTTTCGCCACGTGCAACGAAGATGATTACGCTTTGAAAGAATTAGTTGCTTAAGTTGAAGGCTGCAAAAGGGTAAGCTAACGGAGTCAAATGGATACGGGTGGGGGTAGTAACAAAAGATTTATGAACCCACGATTCAACTGAGGATATTGTCTGCGATAGATTGGAATCACGGAACGGAATTGTAAAGCTTAGAATAATTGGGATAACGCTTAGATGATGATGATGATATACATGCATACATACATATATCATCATCCTCATCATCATCATCATCATCAAAGCATTGTCCCAATATATTGGGGTTCAGCTACACGGATCTCGATAAAGCCACTCCAATCCGTCACAGACTATATCCTCAGTTAAATGATAAGCCCTTAGTTCATTTTCTATTACCTCTACCGCTGTCATTTTAGTCAATCTCTTGTGCTTTTAGAGCCTTCAACTTGCACTAACTCAACCTCCTAAATCATTGCTCCTCGACTCATTTCTTAATACATCCAACCATAGCCCATCACCTTAATAAAATCATTCAACTCAAACCAACGTAGTCGCTCTTGTCGATGCTGATGTGTATATATACGCTCATTAAGGTACTTGTGTTTTTCGCGATTAACGAAGACAAAGACTTACACTTTGAAAGAATTAGTTGTTCAAGTTAATGGTTATAGAAGGACAAGGTAAATTGGTTAATCTTGTTAAAGTCACTCCATTTCGTCACAGACCATACCATCCGTCGAATTATAGGCCCTCTAGGTCATTTCCTATTACCTCCATCACTGACCTTTGAGCTTTCTCTTGCGCGCTTTTAGAGTATTCTACTTGCACTAACTCACTATCCAAAAACATAAGTCGTCAAGTCATTTCTTAATACCGCGCCCATAGCCCTTTACCTACCTTAATAAAAGCCTTCCACTCAAACTAACGTAATCCCTATTGTTGATGTTGATCTGTATATATACGCTCGTAAGGTATTAGTGTTTTTTATGACCCATGGAGCAAGTAATCTATCCAAATGAAAACTGAAGTGAGGGGCACCACAAAGAACGATTGAGAGAGATGGCCCTCGACACTGATACAATCCGTGACAACCCTCCCAATAGCACAGGAAATTGTCCGGTTTGCCAAAGCTCGTGGCTTTGCTTTCAGCGTACTATCTATTAAGGAAGAACCGCACTTATGGACCAGATCTTTAGACAACCGCCTAACCGATGTGGGACTAAAGGCACCGGCCCGACCAACAAACCCGACCGATCCACATAGGGACTCGGATGACACTAACCACCCAGCCACCCCACCAACAGGCTAGAGCAGCCCTCGGCTCTGATACCATATGTGACAGCCCTCCCAATAGGAAGTAACTTCTCCGATTTGCCGAAGCTAACGGGTTTGTTTCCGAGTTTCGCCCCCAAAATGCATCATATCTATTAAGGAGGAACCGCACTTATATCACATATCTTTAGGCAACCGCCAAACCAATGTGGGACTAAAGAACCGGCCCGACCGATCCACATAGGGACCCCGGATGGCACAAGGCACCCAGCCACCCCACCAGCATGCTAGAGCCGCCCTCGGCACTGATACCATCTGTGACAGCCCTCCCAATAGCACAGGAAGTTGTTCGCCTTGCCGAAGCTTACGGGTTAGTTTTCGAGGTTGCCTCCAGAACGCGTCCTATCTACTTAAGGAGGAATCGCACTTATAGCTCAGATCTTTAGGCAACCGCCTAACCGATGTGGGACTAAAGCACCGGCCCAACCTATCCACATAGGGATTCGGAGGACAAGCCTGGATGATACGAAGCACCCAGCCACATCACCAGCAGGCTAGAGCCGTCCTCGGTTCTAATACCATGTGTCACAGCCCTCCAATAGCATAGGAAATTGTCCGGTCTGCCGAAACTTACGAGTTTGTTTTCGAGTTTCGTCCCCCAAAACGCATCATATCCATTAAGGAAGAACGGCACTTATAGCCTAGATCCTGAAGGCAACCACCTAACCGATGTAAAACTAAAGGACCGATAAGCCCGACCGACCCATATAGGGACCCGGATGACAAGCCTGGATTACACGAAGCACCTCGCCAACCCACTAGCAGGATAGAGCCGCCCTACGACTCGGATACCATCTTTGACAGCCCTCCCAATAACACGGGAAATTTTTGACTTTGCCGAAGCTCTTATTTTCGGGGTTCGCCCCAAAATGCGTCCTATCTATTAAGGAGGAACCACACTTATAGCACAGATATTTAGGCATCCGCCTAACTGATGTGGGACTAAAGCCACCGGTCCGACCGACAAGCCTGACCGATCCACATAGGGACCTAGATGACACGAAGCACCCGACCATCCCACCAGCAGGCTAGAGCGGGCCCTCGGCTCTGA
>PVNU02002826.1:0-65518 GCA_003013855.2 Liriodendron chinense
AAAATGATAGTTTTGTAAAAAGGAAAAGAAATTTGGTTATTTGCAAACTGTCGGTTTTTTGAAAGTATAAGGGTTGGTACGGAAATGGGAGTTTTCTAAAAAATATAGTTTCTGGGAAAAAAATGAGTATTTTTAAAAAGTTTAAGTTTCCGTGAAAACGGCGATTTTTTTGAAGAATAATGCCTTTCCCTGAAAAAAAACTGAGTTTTTTGATAAAATATTGTTCGAGCGAAAGAAATAAAAACTTTCGGAGAATAAAAAAGAGTTTTATGAGAACAAGGACGAATTTTTGAAAATATAGAGCTTCTCTAAAGCCAAAGTGAGATTTGTGAAATTTTAAAATTTCTCTGAAAAAAATGAAAGTTTTCTAAAAAAATAAAAATTCTACGAAAAATGGGAGCATTGTAAAAAAGTTATAGTTTCTGTGAAAACCGAGGTTTTTCTATAAATACAAAGCCCTTCGTGAGAAAAAAATGTGCGGTTATTTAAAACTTATTATTTTATGAGAAAACGAAAGTTTTCTAAAAAAAAATAAAGATCTTTTTAAAAAAAATAAGTCTTTCGAAAAAATGATAGTTTTGTAAAAAAGATAAGAAATTGGGTTTTTTTGTAAAATGTCGGTTTTTTAAAAGTATAAGGTTTTGTGAAGGAAAATGTGAGTTTTCTGAAAGAAATATAGTTTCTGGGAAAAAAAGAGTATTTTAAAAAAGTTTAAGTTTCCGTGAAAAACGGCGATTTTTTGAAGATAATGCCTTTGCTCGGAAAAAAAACTGAGTTTTCCAAAAAAATATTGTTCGAATGAAAGAAATAAAAAGTTTTGGAGAATAAAAAGAGTTTTATGAGAACAAGGACGAATTTTTAAAAAATATAGAGCTTTTCTAAAGCCAAACGTGAGATTTGTGAAATTTTAAAATTTCTCCAAAAAAATGAAAGTTTTCTAAGAAATAAAAATTCTACGAAAAATGGGAGCGTTGTAAAAAAGTTATAGTTTTTTGTGAAAACCGAGGTATTATTTTTAAATACCAAGCTTTCTTAAGAAAAAAAAAATGTGCGGTTATTTAAAACTTATAATCTTTATGAGAAAACGAAAGTTTTCTAAAAAAAAAAAAGTTCTTTTAAAAAAAAATAAGTTTTTCGAAAAATGATAGTTTTGTAAAAAAGAAAAGAAATTTGGTTATTTTGCACAAAATGTCGGTTTTTTAAATGTATAAAGGTTTGTGAAGGAAAATGTGAGTTTTCTAAAAGAAATAGTTTCTGGGAAAAAAAAACGAGTATTTTAAAAAGTTTAAGTTTCCGTGAAAAACGGCGATTTTTTTGAAGTATAATGCCTTTGCTCGGAAAAAAAAAAGCTGAGTTTTTCGAAAAATATTGTTCGAATGAAAGAAATAAAAAGTTATGGAGAATAAAAAAAGAGTTTTATGAGAACAAGGACGAATTTTGAAAATATATAGCTTCTCTAAAGCCAACGTGAGATTTGTGAAATTTTAAAATTCTCTCAAAAATGGAAGTTTTCTAAAAATAAAAATTCTACGAAAATGGGAGTCGTTGTTAAAAAAGTTATAGGTTGCTGTGAAAACTGATTTTTTTCTATTAAATACAAAGCTTTCTTAATAAAAACAAATGTTGCGGTTATGTTAAACCTTATAATTTTTATGAGAAAACGATAGTTTTTATATAAAAAAAAAGAAAAGTTCTTTTAAAAAAAATAAGTTTTTTCGAAAAATGATAGGTTTGAAGAAAGAAAAAGAATTGGTTATTTTTGCAAACTGGTTGGTTTTTGGAGAAGTATAAATGTTTTGTTAAGGGAAAATGTGAGTTTTCTAAAAGAAATATAGTTTCTGGGGAAAAAAATGAGTATTTTAAAGAGGTGTTAAGTTTTCCGTTAAAACGGTGATTTTTTTTAAGAATAATGCTTACCTCGGAAAAAAAACGTGAGTTTTCGAAAAAAATATTGTTCGAGCGAAATAATTAAAAAGTTTTCAGAGAATAAAAAAGGAGTTTTTATGAGACAATGACGAATTTTGGAAAATATAGAGCTTCTCTAAAGCCAAACGTGAGATTTGTGAAATTTTAAAATTTCTCTGAAAAAAATGAAAGTTTTCTAAAAATAAAAATTCTACGAAAAATGGGAGCTTGTAAAAAGTTATAGTTTTTGTGAAAAACGAGGTTTTTCTTTAAATACAAAGCCTTTCTTAAGAAACAAAATGAGCGGTTATTTAAAACTTACAATTTTTATGAGAAAACGAAAGTTTTCTAAAAATAAAAAGAAAGTTCTTTGAAAAAAATAAGTTTTTCGAAAAATGATAGTTTTGTAAAAAAGAAAAGAAATTGGGTTTTCTAGCAAAATGTCGGTTTTTTGAAAGTATAATGGTTTTGTGAAGGAAAATGTGAGTTTTCTAAAAGAAATATAGTTTCTGGGGAAAAAATGAATATTTTTAAAAAGTTTAAGTTTTCGTGAAAAACGGCGATTTTTTTGAAGAATATTGCCTTTGCTCAGAAAAAAAACTGAGTTTTCCGAAAAAATATTGTTCGAGGGAAAGAAATAAGAAGTTTCGGAGAATAAAAAAAGAGTTTTTTTTAGAGCATGAACGATTTTTGAAAATATAGAGCTTCTCTAAAGCCAAACGTGAGATTTGTGAAATTTTAAAATTTCTCTGAAAAAATTGAAAGTTTTCTAAAAAATAAAAATTCTACGAAAAATGTGAGCGTTGTAAAAAAGCTATAGTTTCTGTGAAAACCGAGGTTTTTCTATAAATACAAAGCTTTTCTTAAGAAAAAAAAATGTGCGGTTATTTAAAACTAATAGTCTTTATGAAAAAACGAAAGTTTTCTAAAAAAAAGAAAGTTCTTTTAAAAAAAAATAAGTTTTTCGAAAAATGATAGTTTTGTAAAGAGAAAAGAATTGGGTTATTTTGCAAACTGTCGATTTTTTGAAAGTATAAAGGTTTGTGATGGAAAATGTGAGTTTTCTAAATGAAATATAGTTTCTGGGAAAAAAAATGAGTATTTTTAGAAAGTTTATGTTTCCGTGAAAAACGGCGATTTTTTTCAAGAATAATGCCTTTACCCGAAAAAAAAACTGAGTTTTCCGAAAAAATATTGTTCGAGCGAAAGAAATAAAAAGTTTTGGAGAAAAAAAAGTGGTTTATGAGAACAATGACGAATTTTTGAAAATATAGAGCTTATCTAAAGCCAAACGTCAGATTTGTGAAAATTTAAAATTTCTCTGAAAAAAATGAAAGTTTTCTAAAAAATAAAAATTCTACGAAAAATGGGAGCTTTGTAAAAAAGTGATAGTTTCTGTGAAAACCAAGGTTTTTCTTTAAATACAAAGCCTTTCTTAAGAAACAAAATGAGCGGTTATTTAAAACTTATAATTTTTATGAGAAAACGAAAGTTTTCTAAAAAAAAAGAATGTTCTTTTAAAAAAAAATAAGTTTTTCGAAAAATGAAAGTTTTGTAAAAAAGAAAAGAAATTGGGTTTTTTGCAAAATGTCGGTTTTTTGAAAGTATAAAGGTTTTGTGAAGGAAAAGTTAGTTTTCTAAAGAAATATAGTTTCTGGGAAAAAAATGAGTATTTTTTAAAAAGTTTATGTTTCCGTGAAAAACGGCGATTTTTTGAAGAATAATGCCTTTGCTCGAAAAAAAACTTAGTTTTCCGAAAAAAATATTGTTCGAGCGAAAGAAATAAAAAAAGTTTTGGAGAATAAAAAAGAGTTTTATGAGAACAATGGTGAATTTTTGAAAATATAGAGCTTATCTAAGCCAAACGTTCGATTTGTGAAAATTTAAAATTTCTCTGAAAAAATGAAAGTTTTCTAAAAAATAAAAATTCTACAAAAAATGGGGCTTTGTAAAAAGTGATAGTTTCCTGTGAAAACCAAGGTTTTCTTTAAATACAAGCCTTTCTTAAGAAACAAAATGAGCGGTTATTTAAAAACTTATAATTTTATGAGAAAACGAAAGTTTTCTAAAAAAAAGAATGTTCTTTTAAAAAAAAATAAGTTTTTCGAAAAATGAAAGTTTTGTTAAAAAAGAAAAGAAATTGGTTATTTTGTGAAAATGGTCGTTTTTTTGAAAGTCTAAAGGTTTTGTGAAGGAAAATGTTGAGTTTTCTAAAGAAATATAGTTTCTGGGAAAAAAAAGTATTTTTAAAAAGTTTAAGTTTCCGTGAAAAGCGGCGATTTTTTTGAAGACATAATGCCTTTGCTCGGAAACAAAAACTGAGCTTTCCGAAAAAATATGGTTCGAGCGAAAGAAATAAAAAGTTTTGGAGAATAAAAAGAGTTTTTATGAGAGAACAATATGTACTGAATTTTTGAAAATATAGAGCTTATCTAAAGCCAAACGTGCGATTTGTGAAAATTTAAAATTTCTCTGAAAAAAAATGAAAGTTTTCTAAAAATAAAAATTCTACGAAAAATGGGAGCGGTTGTAAAAAAGTTATAGTTTCTGTGAAAACCGAGGTATTTCTTTAAATACAAGCTTTCTTAAGAAAAAAAAAATGTGCGGTTACTTTAAAAACTTGTAATTTTTATGAGAAAACGAAAGTTTTCTACAAAAAAAAATAAAGTTCTTTTAAAAAAATAAGTTTTCGAAAAATGATAGTTTGTAAAAAAGAAAAGAAATTTGGTTATTTGTAAAATGTCAGTTTTTTTAAGTACAAAGGTTTTGTGAAGGAAAATGTGAGTTTCTAAAAGAAATATAGTTTCTGGGAAAAAATGAGTATTTTAAAAAGTTTAAGTTTCCGTGAAAAACGGCGATTTTTTTGAAGAATATTGCCTTTGCTCGGAAAAAAAACTGAGTTTTCCGAAAAAATATTGTTAGAGCGAAAGAATAAAAAGTTTTGGAGAATAAAAAAGAGTTTTATGAGAACAAGGACGAATTTTGAAAATATTGAGCTTCTCTAAAGCCAAACGTGAGATTTGTGAAATTTTAAAATTTCTCTGAAAAAATGAAAGTTTTCTAAAAAAATAAAAATTCTACGAAAAATGGGAGCCTTGGAAAAAAGTTATATTTCTGTGAAAACCGAGGTTTTTCTATAAATACAAAGCCTTTCGTAAGAAAAAAATGTGCGTTATTTAAAAACTATTATTTATGAGAAAACGAAAGTGTTTCTAAAAAAAAAAGAAAGTTCTTTTAAAAAAAAAATAGTTTTTCGAAAAATGATAGTTTTGTAAAAATGAAAAGAAATTTGGTTATTTTGCAAACTGTCAGTTTTTTGAAAGACAAAGGTTTTGTGAAGGCAAAATGAGAAGTTTTCTAAAAAGAAATATAGTTTCTGGGAAAAAATGAATATTTTTAAAAAAGTTTAAGGTTCCTCCGTGAAAAACGGCGAGTTTTTTGAAGGAATAATGCCTTTGCTCGGAAAAAAATGAGTTTTTCCGAAAAAATCTTGTGTCGAAGCGAAAGAAAATAAAAAGTTTCGGAGAATAAAAAAGAGTTATATTGAGAACAATGACGAATTTTTGAAAATATAGATGCTCTCTAAAGCCCAACGTGAGATTTGTGAAATTTTAAAATTCCTCTGAAAAAATGAAAGTTTTCTAAAAAATAAAAAATTCTACGAAAATGGGAGTATTACGAAAAAAGTGATTTGTGAAATTTTGATAGTTTCTCTGAAAATTCTACGAAAAATGAGATTTGTGAAATTTTACAATTTCTCTCTGAAAAAAATGAAATTTTAAAAGAAAATAAAAATTCTACGAAAATGGGAGTATTGTAAAAAAGTTATAGTTTCTGTGAAAACCGAGCTTTTTCATTAAATACAAAGCCTTTCTTAAGATAAAAAAAAAATGTGCGGTTTGTTAGAACTTATAATTTTATGAGAAAACGATAGTTTTCTTAAAATAAAATAAAAAGTTCTTTTAAAAAAAATTAGTTTTTTCGAAAAATGATAGTTTTGAAAAAATGAAAAAAAATTGGATTATTTTGCAAAATGTTGTTTTTCGGAAGTATAAAGGTTTTGTTAAGGGAAAATGTGAGTTTTCTAAAAGAAATATAGTTTCTGGGGAAAAATAAGCATTTTTAAAAGGTTTAAGTTTCCGTTAAAAACGGTGATTTTTTGGAAGAATAATGCCTTTCCTCGGAAAAAAAAATGTGAGTTTTTCGAAAAAATATTGTTAGAGCAAAAAAAATCGAAAGTTTTGGAGAATAAAATGGAGTTTTATGAGAACAATGACGAATTTTTGAAAATATAGATCTTCTTTAAAGACAAACATCAGATTTGTGAAATTTTAAAATTTCTCTGAAAAAAATGGATGTTTTCTAAAAAATAAAAATTCTACGAAAAATGGGAGTGTTATGGGTAAATTCGGGCTGAGCTCGAATATGGAAAGCTTCCCACTGGGGCTCATCTACAATGGTCATGGACCGATTATTTAAGAGAGGAAGCTAAGTCAGGCCTCGGCCCACTCGGGCTCGGCATTGAGCCTTCTCGACCTTCGCCCACCTCAGCTCAACATCTGGCCCTCAGCTTGGCAAGGGACCTGGCCTCATCTGCCTTGGTTTGAATAAAGCTTATCCCTCTTGATAAGATAAGGATAACCATTGATCCAGATAAGGATAAGGATTATCCCAACTTAAATCTCTCCAAAAATTATCTATAAAGAGGACCCCCACTCTCTCTCGAGGTAAGGAATCCACCGCCATTAAACCTCTAATAGCTTTCTCTTTCAGTATCCATACTAACTTTGCCATCGGAGGGCCGTAAGCCAGGCCAACCGGCGGCGGTCCTAACCTTTGTCAGTGGTTGCAGGTCCCTCAATCTACACCCTTTATCTCTGAGTGGAGATCAGACGACGAAGAATCAAAGCTGGTCCCTGACCAACAGCTGTTAGCCAATTTTTGGCATCAACAGATTGGCGCCGTCTGTGGGAATCGACTAGATCGTTCACTTGATTTTTTCTTCGTCATCCAATCATTCTTCAACTCACAAATGGAGCAGCTCTACCATCATCAGCTGAGTCATGTGGTTCAAGGGATAAGAGGGGGTCAGCCGCAAGCTTTCCTTACTCTACATTGAGGTGGACCCGGCAAGCACCCAAGAGCGTCCGCCACACGATTGCACCGGCTGGAAAGGGCATCCCTTTTATGAGATCCATAGCTTCTTCAAGCTTACCAGCTCGGCCATAAAGATCAACCATGCAGGCGTAATGCTCCATTGTTGGATTGATGCCATGATCACAGGTCATTGATTCAAAATATTTCTTCCCTTCATCCACAAGCCCCGCATGAGTACATGCAGAAATCACACCGATGAATGTGATTCCATCCATTTCCAAGCCTTCCCATTTCAACTCTCCAAATATCTCAAGAGCCATCTTCCCGTAACCGTGCTGTGCATAGCCTGAGATCATCGAATTCCATGAAACCAAGTCCCTCTCCACTTGCCGAACGAAAACAGCATGCGCACTTTCAATGCTCCCTCTTTTTGCGTACATGGTAACAAGAGCACTGCTCACACAAATGGAGTTGCCCGAGACCGACCATGTTGTTGCCCATGCCCATGGTTGCTGCACCAAGCCTCATCATCATCTTCCTCTGCATCTGTGGCTGCTGCTGCTGTAACATCTGAAGCTGCAGCGGAGAGGCCTTGTTGATCATGGGGTTGCCCATTTGCAGGTTCGGATTCTGCCCCATCGCATTCAGCAAAGATTCGTGGACCCAGATCCCTCCAACGACACCTGAGAGTGTGAAGAGGCCTGACCCCAGTCCAACACCAACTCCAACTCCTCCAGCCCCGATGTCAAGAACCGGCCGATCCAACCACCATCCATCACATGAACAATAATGGTGGGTGTTCTACCTTCCTCATGTGCTGGCGATCAACCATCACGCCGTCTGGACCACATGTACAACATCTTGGAAAGCTGGCCACTCTTCATCAACGACCATCTTTTTCTATCGTTCAACATGTGGGCCATCAAGGTGGACCCCATCAGCGCCACCCAACAGGTGGGCCATCTTCAATCATCACCACCTGATTAACTGGGCCTCATTTCCAACATCTAGCAGAGGACGTTCATCTGGTCATGCATCCAACAATTCCAGCCATCCATGTTGGAATCATCATCTATGACCGTCCACACCTTCAGCTACCAGCATCGGAACCAGTTTCCCTTTGGCAATCCAGTCATCCGTAGGGAAGATACAGCAATACATCAAACAGGATTTAATGATTTCGACGAGGCGGGCCGTGATATTTTCCAATCTGCTTCTGAACTGGACAACCAGGGAGATTGGTCGGACCCATCCTGGCCGTTCATCTCAACGATGAACTCGTTAATGCAGTTGTCCACCTCGTGGATCGTATCGATCAGTTCGCGCGACCAGCTGCATGCTGCTTTTCCTCACGCACCAGCAATTTAAATTTAGCATGAGGAGACACTTCATCCCAGCTGTCCAAAACAATAGATAATCAACCATCCATCCAGTGGACATTTAAGATGGTTCATGGCAAGCTGGTCTACGGCTAGCACAAATCATGACATATGCATCAACCGTCCATTTAGCTTAGCTAAGACATTCAGGACAGAATGGTTTGGGCGACCTTTAGTCCAGCGTGCAGATCAACGATCTAGATGATGCAGCCATCTCAACTGATCAGCTCACCATATGTTCCCACTCGCAACAGGCCAGCAAAGAGAGGGATATCACATCCCACTTTAGCTCACACGTGCTATTCACGGAGCACTTGCAAAGATCTCCACATGCGCAGCTTTCTGATTGCTCATCATCAACTCCATTAGATGGACCACACTCAAATCATCAGCCGTCCAGAGTGGCAACTGCAATTCCAGCCACCACCTCATTTTCCACCAGCATAGACGGGCCATCTTCAATCAACGGCTTGGATCAGCAAAGCAGATGCCTTCGGCAAAGGTCATTCATATCTCCACCGTGCAGAGAGATTCAAGATTAATTCCACACGTGCTGCAACACCACCTCTAGCCCATCTACTCTCCATTAATGACCAGCAATGAGGGACGTTCTCTCCAAACCATCCATCATCAACAACTTGAGGACGAGCAACTCCCGCTCCAACGGAAATCTTATTGGTTTCAATGCTGCTGGATACAAGGCCCTGTTTCACTCTTTGGAAGTTCAAGTACCATTTACAGCAGCCACGTTATTTAGGCCAATTAAATGTTTTGAGAGAGCAGCTGAAAGGTGCCACACGGATTCACTATCAGTATAGTTGCATCATGTTCCTGGGGTAAACATGTCGCCGTTGGCACAGGAACACCTTTCCAGATTAATGTCTAGTGAAAAAGAAGTCAGCATATCAGGTCGAAGGTGCAACTGGTTACGAGTACAGTCATGGTCCGAGTATTAAAATATATTTGTTCGCTATTTAGAAAGCTACGCACAAGGGCTCGATTCCATCGCCTCGGCTCACCCGCCCAAGCTCGGCAACAGGCTTCGGCTTTGTTAGTCTTATCACTCGGCTCGGCCTACTCGGCTCATCATTTGGCTCCCGTCGCCCTCGGATCGACATTCACCTCAGGTATTTGGTAAACGTCCTTGGTATCGTCCTGAAGGCTTCGACAGACGACCTCCGCATAATCTAGATGAGAGTACGGTCGTGATCCGAGTATTGAAATGTATTTATTCGCTTCGGTCTCATCGCTTTGCCTCATCCATGCCTCAGGCCATGATTCGGGCATTCATTCGTGAGGCCTCATCCTTAAGGAAAAATATAAAATCAAGACACTGGCCCATAAGGGCTATCCCCGCAACTATATAGCGCTGCGAAATCTCTCCTCCAAAAAACATGGCAAATCTCCAGGTCAGCAGGACTGACCACAACGGGATCAATCGCCTAAGTGCCCTAGACTAAGAGTCGAAAGACCGACCTGGGCAGTCGGAAGAGCCCTAGACCGAGAGTCGAAAGACCGACCTGGGCAGTTGGAAGAGCCCTAGACCAAGAGTCGAAAGACCGACCTGGGCAGTCGGAAGAGCCCTAGACTAAGAGTCGAAAGACCGACCTGGGCAGTCGGAATGGATGAAAGAGTCGGACCAAAACGCGAAGTGTCCAGAAGTCACCTCTATATGTCGACTCGTATAATTGGCAGAGCCTACGGGCCACCCTACTATGCCAACCTCATGCAGTTGGCCAAAGTCAAATGTCAGCTCATCTATTTCTCTTTACTCTCAAGCCGAGCAAGTCGGGCTCAAGAGTAGGGGGGCTTCTGTTATGGGTAAATTTGGGCTGAGCTCGAATATGGAAAGCTTCCCACTGGGGCTCATCTACAATGGTCATGGACCGATTATTTAAGAGAGGAAGCTAAGTCAGGCCTCGGCCCACTCGGGCTCGGCATTCAGCCTTCTCGACCTTGGCCCACCTCAACTCAACATCTGGCCCTCATCTTGGCAAGAGACCTAGCCTCATCTGCCTTGGTTTGAATAAAGCTTATCCCTCTTGATAAGATAAGGATAACCATTGATCCAGATAAGGATAAGGATAACCACTGATCCAGATAAAGATAAGGATTATCCCAACTTAAATCTCTCCAAAAATTATCTATAAAGAGGACTCCCACTCTCTCTCGAGGTAAGGAATCCATCGCCATTAAACCTCTAATAGCCTTCTTTTTCAGTATCCATACTGACTTTGTCATCGGAGGGCCATAAGCCGGGCCAACCGGCGGTGGTCCTAACCCTTGTCAGTGGTTGCAGGTCCCTCAATCTACACCCTTTATCTCTGAGTGGAGATCAGACGACGAAGAATCAAAGCTGGTCCCTGACCAACAGCTGTTGGCCAATTTTTGGCATAAACAGATTGGCTGCCGTCTGTGGGAACAACTAGATCGTTCACTTGAGTATTTCTTCGTCATTCAATCGCTCTTCACCTCACAAATGAAGTAGCTCTGTATGGAGAATCTCACCAGTTGGATCTCCACCAAATTGCACATCCAGGCAATTGATCAAAAATAAATCACGTCCATCAATGCCCAGCAAATGATGGTCACGACTGTACGTCCAAGACCCAGATCAGCAACTCCAGCCGTCCAATCTCCAAAGTGCAGACCCATCTTCTCCAGTAACTGCCCAAATATACACGTCATCCTGGTGTCCAACGGCCAGCAAACCCTACATCAAGGCAACCGGCCATCTCATATGCAGAGCATCTCATCAATGGAGCAGATCCTTCCAGCACTCTCAACACCCTAGGCTACAATCAACAGATGTCATTGAGGATGAAGCACGTATCTAACCATGCAATCCTAATCAATTAGGATCAGGCTTGAATGATGATGATCAATCTACAATGGGGTAAGAGTATGCAATACGACTATGCTTGAAGAGCCACCACCATTTTTTAAATGGTGTGGAACTAACACGAAAGTCTAGTCTATTTATGAGAATGATCAGATACAACGGTTGTACGGGCCACCCTACTATGCCGACCCCATGCAGTTGGCCAAATTCAAATGTCAGCTCATCCATTTCTCTTTACTCTCAAGCCGAGCAAGTCAGGCTCGAGAGTAGGGGGGCTTCTGTTATGGGTAAATTCGAGCTGAGCTCGAATATGGAAAGCTTCCCACTGGGGCTCATCTACAATGGTCATGGACCGATTATTTAAGAGAGGAAGCTAAGTCAGGCCTCAGCCCACTCGGGCTCGGCATTGAGCCTTCTCGACCTTCGCCCACCTCAGCTCAACATCTGGCCCTCAGCTTGGCAAGAGACCTGGCCTCATCTGCCTTGGTTTGAATAAAGCTTATCCCTCTTGATAAGATAAGGATAACCATTGATCCAGATAAGGATAAGGATTATCCCAACTTAAATCTCTCCAAAATTATCTATAAAGAGGACCCCCACTCTCTCTCGAGGTAAGGAATCCACCGCCATTAAACCTCGAATAGCTTTCTCTTTCAGTATCCATACTAGCTTTGCCATCGGAGGGCCGTAAGCCAGGCCAACCGGCGGCGGTCCTAACCTTTTGTCAGTGGTTGCAGGTCCCTCAATCTACACCCTTTATCTCTGAGTGGAGATCAGACGACGAAGAATCAAAGCTGGTCCCGACCAACAGCTGTTAGCCAATTTTTGGCATCAACAGGGAGTATTGTAAAAAAGTTTTAGTTTCTGTGAAAACCGAGGTTTTGCTTTAAATACAAAGCCTTTCTTAAGAAAAAATTGTGCGGTTTGTTAAAACTTATAATTTTTATGAGAAAACGATAGTTTTATAAAAAAAAAAAAAAAAAGAAAGTTCTTTTAAAAAAAATAAGTTTTTCGAAAAATGATAGTTTTGTAAAAAAGGAAAAAAATTGGATTATTTTGCAAATTGTCGGTTTTTTGAAAGTATGAAGGTTTTGCTAAGGAAAATGTGAGTTTTCTAAAAGAAATATAGTTTTTGGGAAAAAAAGAAGTATTTTTAAAAAGTTCAAGTTTCCGTTAAAAACGGCGATTTTTTGGAAGAATAATGCCTTTGCTCGGAAAAAAAATGTGAGTTTTCCGAAAAAATATTGTTAGAGCAAAAAAATAGAAAGTTTTGGAGAATAAAAAAGAGTTTTAAGAGAACAATGGCTAATTTTTGAAAATATAGAGCTTCTCTAAAGACAAACGTGAGATTTGTGAAATTTTAAAAATTTTCTGAAAAAAATGAAAGTTTTCTTAAAATAAAAATTCTAATAAAAATGGGAGTATTGTAAAAAAGTTATAGTTTCTTTGAAAGCCGAGGTTATTCTTTAAATACAAAGCCTTTCTTAAGAAAAAAAAATGTGCGGTTTGTTGAAACATATAATTTTCATGAGAAAACTATAGTTTTCTAGAAGAAAAAAAAAAAGGTTCTTTTAAAAAAAATAAGATTTTCGAAAAATGATAGTTTTGTAAAAAAGAAACAAAATTGGGTTATTTTGCAAAGTGTCGGTTGTTTGAAAGTATAAAGGTTTTGTTAAGGAAGATCAGAGTTTTCTAAAAGAAATATAGTTTTTGGGGAAAAAACAAGTATTTTATTAAGTTTCAGTTAACGTTAAAAACAGCGATTTTTTGGAAGAATAATGCCTTTGCTCGGAAAAAAATGTGAATTTTCCGAAAAATATTGTTAGAGGAAAAAAAAATAGAAAGTTTTGGAGAATAAAAAAGAGTTTTATGAGAACAATGATGAATTTTTTAAAATATAGAGCTTCTCTAAAGACAAATGTGAGATTTTTGAATTTTAAAATTTATTTGAAAAAAATGAAAGTTTTCTAAAAACAAAAAATTCTAAGAAAAATGGGAGTATTGTAAAAAAGTTATAGTTTCTTTGAAAACCGAGGTTTTTCTTTAAATACAAAGCCTTTCTTAAGAAAAAAAAATGCGCGGTTTGTTAAAACTTATAGTTTTATGAGAAAACGAAAGTTTTCTAAAAAAAAAAAGAAAGTTCTTTTAAAAAGAAATAAGTTTTTTCGACAAATGATAGTTTTGTAAAAAAGAAAAAAAATTGGGTTATTTTGCAAAATGTAGGTTTTTTGAAAGTATAATGGTTTTGTTAAGGAAAAAGAGAGTTTTCTACAAGAAATATAGTTTCTGGGAAAAAAACAAGTATTTTATTAAGTTTCAGTTTCCGTTAAAAACAGCGATTTCTAGGAAGAATAATGCCCTTGCTCGGAAAAAAATGTGAGTTTTCCGAAAAAATATTGTTAGAGCAAAAAAATAGAAAGTTTTGGAGAATAAAAAAGAGTTTTATGAGAACAATGATGAATTTTTGAAAATATAGAGCTTCTCTAAAGACAAACATGAGATTGTGAAATTTTAAAATTTCTCTGAAAAAAATGAAAGTTTTCAAGAAAATAAAAATTCTACGAAAAATGGGAGTATTGTAAAAAAGTTATAGTTTCTGTGAAAACCGAGCTTTTTCATTAAATACAAAGCCTTTCTTAAGATAAAAAATGTGCGGTTTGTTAGAACTTATAATTTTATGAGAAAACGATAGTTTTCTATAAAAAAAAAAAAAAAAAAAGTTCTTTTAAAAAAAATAAGTTTTTTCGAAAAATGATAGCTTTGAAAAAAAGAAAAAAAATTGGGTTATTTTGCAAAATGTTGGTTTTTCGGAAGTATAAAGGTTTTGTTAAGGAAAATGTGAGTTTTCTAAAAGAAATATAGTTTCTGGGGAAAAAATAAGCATTTTTAAAAGGTTTAAGTTTCCGTTAAAAAACGGTGATTTTTTGGAAGAATAATGCCTTTCCTCGGAAAAAAAAATGTGAGTTTTTCGAAAAAATATTGTTAGAGCAAAAAAAATAGATAGTTTTGGAGAATAAAATGTAGTTTTATGAGAACAATGACGAATTTTTGAAAATATAGAGCTTCTCTAAAGACAAACGTCAGATTTGTGAAATTTTAAAATTTCTCTGAAAAAAATGGAAGTTTTCTAAAAAATAAAAATTCTACGAAAAGTGGGAGTATTGTAAAAAAGTTTTAGTTTCTATGAAAACCGAGGTTTTTCTTTAAATACAAAGCCTTTCTTAAGAAAAAATTGTGCGGTTTGTTAAAACTTATAATTTTTATGAGAAAACGATAGTTTTATAAAAAAAAAAAAAAAAAGAAAGTTCTTTTAAAAAAAAAATAAGTTTTTCGAAAAATGATAGTTTTGTAAAAAAGGAAAAAAATTGGGTTATTTTGCTAATTGTCGGTTTTTTGAAGTATGAAGGTTTTGTTAAGGAAAATGTGAGTTTTCTAAAAGAAATATAGTTTTTGGGGAAAAACTAAGTATTTTTAAAAAGTTCAAGTTTCCGTTAAAAACGGCGATTTTTTGGACGAATAATGCCTTTGCTCGGAAAAAAATGTGAGTTTTCCGAAAAAATATTGTTAGAGCAAAGAAAATAGAAAGTTTTGGAGAATAAAAAAGAGTTTTAAGATAACAATGGCGAATTTTTGAAAATATAGAGCTTCTCTAAAGACAAACGTGAGATTTGTGAAATTTTAAAATTTTTCTGAAAAAAATGGAAGCTTTCTAAAAAATAAAAATTCTACGGAAAATTGGAGTATTGTAAAAAAGTTATAGTTTCTTTGAAAACCGAGGTTTTTCTTTAAATACAAAGCCTTTCTTAAGAAAAAAAAATGTGCGGTTTGCTAAAACTTATAATTTTTATGAGAAAACGATAGTTTTCTAATAAAATAAAGAAAGTTCTTTTAAAAAAAAATAAGTTTTTTGAAAAATGATAGTTTCGTATAAAGGAAACAAAATTGGGTTATTTTGCAAACAGTTGGTTGTTTGAAAGTATAAAGGTTTTGTTAAGGAAAATGAGAGTTTTCTAGAAGAAATATAATTTTTGGGGAAAAAACAAGTATTTTATTAAGTTTCAGTTAACGTTAAAAACAGCAATTTTTTGGAAGAATAATGCCTTTGCTCGGAAAAAAATGTGAGTTTTCCGAGAAAATATTGTTGTAGGAAAAAAAATAGAAAGTTTTGGAGAAAAAAAGAGAGTTTTATGAGAACAATGTTGAATTTTTGAAAATATAGAGCTTCTCTAAAGACAAACGTGAGATTTGTGAAATTTTAAAATTTATCTGAAAAAAATGAAAGTTTTCTAAAAAATAAAAATTCTAAGAAAAATGGGAGTATTGTAAAAAAGTTATAGTTTCTTTGAAAACCGAGGTTTTTCTTTAAATACAAAGCCTTTCTTAAGAAAAAAAAATGTGCGGTTTGTTGAAACATATAATTTTCATGAGAAAATGATAGTTTTCTAAAAAAAAAAAAAAGTTCTTTTAAAAAAAAATAAGTTTTTCGAAAAATGATAGTTTTGTAAAAAAGAAACAAAATTGGGTTATTTTGCAAAGTGTCGGTTGTTTGAAAGTGTAAAGGTTTTTTTAAGGAAAATGAGAGTTTTCTAAAAGAAATATAGTTTTTGGGAAAAAAACAAGTATTTTATTAAGTTTCAGTTAACGTTAAAAACAGCGATTTTTTGGAAGAATAATGCCTTTGCTCGGAAAAAAAATGTGAATTTTCCTAAAAATATTGTTAGAGGAAAAAAAAATTAGAAAGTTTTGGAGAATAAAAAAGAGTTTTATGAGAACAATGATGAATTTTTTAAAATATAGAGCTTCTCTAAAGACAAATGTGAGATTTGTGAATTTTAAAATTTATTTGAAAAAAATGAAAGTTTTCTAAAAACAAACAATTCTAAGAAAAATGGGAGTATTGTAAAAAAGTTATAGTTTTTTTTTAAAACCGAGGTTTTTCTTTAAATACAAAGCCTTTCTTAAGAAAAAAAAAATGCGCGGATAAAACTTATAGTTTTATGAGAAAACGAAAGTTTTCTAAAAAAAAAAGAAAGTTCTTTTAAAAAGAAATAAGTTTTTTCGACAAATGATAGTTTTGTAAAAAAGAAAAAAAATTGGGTTATTTTGCAAAATGTAGGTTTTTTAAAGTATAATGGTTTTGTTAAGGAAAAAGAGAGTTTTCTACAAGAAATATAGTTTCTGGGAATAAAACAAGTATTTTATTAAGTTTCAGTTTCCGTTAAAAACAGCGATTTCTAGGAAGAATAATGCCCTTGCTCGGAAAAAAATGTGAGTTTTCCGAAAAAATATTGTTAGAGCAAAAAAATAGAAAGTTTTGGAGAATAAAAAAGAGTTTTATGAGAACAATGATGAATTTTTGAAAATATAGAGCTTCTCTAAAGACAAACATGAGATTTGTGAAATTTTAAAATTTCTCTGAAAAAAATGAAAGTTTTCAAGAAAATAAAAATTCTACGAAAAATGGGAGTATTGTAAAAAAGTTATAGTTGTTGTGAAAACCGAGCTTTTTCATTAAATACAAAGCCTTTCTTAAGATAAAAAATGTGCGGTTTGTTAGAACTTATAATTTTATGAGAAAACGATAGTTTTCTATAAAAAAAAAAAAATAAAAAAAGTTCTTTTAAAAAAAATAAGTTTTTTCGAAAAATGATAGCTTTGAAAAAAAGAAAAAAAATTGGGTTATTTTGCAAAATGTTGGTTTTTCGGAAGTATAAAGGTTTTGTTAAGGAAAATGTGAGTTTTCTAAAAGAAATATAGTTTCTGGGGAAAAAATAAGCATTTTTAAAAGGTTTAAGTTTCCGTTAAAAACGGTGATATTTTGGAAGAATAATGCCTTTCCTCGGAAAAAAAATGTGAGTTTTTCGAGAAAATATTGTTAGAGCAAAAAAAATAGATAGTTTTGGAGAATAAAATGGAGTTTTATGAGAACAATGACGAATTTTTGAAAATATAGAGCTTCTCTAAAGACAAACGTCAGATTTGTGAAATTTTAAAATTTCTCTGAAAAAAATGGAAGTTTTCTAAAAAATAAAAATTCTACGAAAAATGGGAGTATTGTAAAAAAGTTTTAGTTTCTGTGAAAACCGAGGTTTTTCTTTAAATACAAAGCCTTTCTTAAGAAACAATTGTGCAGTTTGTTAAAACTTATAATTTTTATGAGAAAACTGATAGTTTTATAAAAATAAAAAAAAAGAAAGTTCTTTTAAAAAAAATAAGTTTTTCGAAAAATGATAGTTTTGTAAAAAAGGAAAAAAAAATGGGTTATTTTGCAAATTGTCGGTTTTTTGAAAGTATGAAGGTTTTGTTAAGGAAAATGTGAGTTTTCTAAAAGAAATATAGTTTCTGGGGAAAAAATAAGCATTTTTAAAAGGTTTAAGTTTTCGTTAAAAACGGTGATTTTTTGGAAGAATAATGCCTTTCCTCGGAAAAAAAAATGTGAGTTTTTCGAAAAAATATTGTTAGAGCAAAAGAAAATAGAAAGTTTTGGAGAATAAAAAAGAGTCTTAAGAGAACAATGGCGAATTTTTGAAAATATAGAGCTTCTCTAAAGACAAACGTGAGATTTGTGAAATTTTAAAATTTTTCTGAAAAAAATGGAAGCTTTCTAAAAAATAAAAATTCTACGAAAAATGGGAGTATTGTAAAAAAGTTATAGTTTCTTTGAAAACCGAGGTTTTTCTTTAAATACAAAGCCTTTCTTAAGAAAAAAAAATGTGCGGTTCGTTGAAACTTATAATTTTTATGAGAAAACGATTGTTTTCTTAAAAAAAATAGAAAGTTCTTTTTAAAAAAAATAATTTTTTCGAAAAATGATAGTTTTGTAAAAAAGAAAAAAAATTGGGTTATTTTGCAAAATGTAGGTTTTTTGAAAGTATAAAAGTTTTGTTAAGGAAAATGTGAGTTTTCTAAAACAAATATAGTTTCTGGGAAAAAAACAAGTATTTTATTATGTTTAAGTTTCCGTTAAAAACAGCGATTTTTTGGAAGAATAATCCCTTTGCTCGGAAAAAAAATGTGAGTTTTCCAAAAAAATATTGTTAGAGCAAAAAAAATATAAAGTTTTGGAGAATAAAAAAGAGTTTTATGAGAACAATGATGAAATTTTGAAAATATAGAGCTTCTCTAAAGACGAACATGAGATTTGTGAAATTTTAAAATTTCTCTGAAGAAATGAAAGTTTTCAAAAAAAATAAAAATTCAACGAAACATGGGAGTATTGTAAAAAAGTTATAGTTTCTGTGAAAACCGAGGTTTTTCTTTAAATACAAAGCCTTTCTTAAGATAAAAAAAATGTCCGGTTTGTTAAAACTTATAATTTTTATGAGAAAACGATAGTTTTCTAAAAAAATAAAGAAAGTTCTTTTAAAAAAAATAAGTTTTTCGAAAAATGATAGTTTTGTAAAAAAGAAAAAAAAATTTGGTTATTTTGCAAAGTGTCGGTTTTTTGAAAGTATAAAGGTTTTGTTAAGGAAAATGTGAGTTTTCTAAAACAAATATAGTTTCTGGGAAAAAAACAAGTATTTTATTAAATTTCAGTTTCCGTTAAAAACAGCGATTTTTTGGAAGAATAATGCCTTTGCTCAGGAAAAAAATGAGAGTTTTCCGAAAAAATATTGTTAGAGCAAAAAAAATAGAAAGTTTTGGAGAATAAAAAAGTGTTTTATGAGAACAATAATGAATTTTTGAAAATATAGAGCATCTCTAAAGACAAACGTGAAATTTGTGAAATTTTAAAATTTCTCTGAAAAAAATGAAAGTTTTCTAAAAAATAAAAATTCTAACGAAAAATGGGAGTATTGTAAAAAAGTTATAGTTTCTGTGAAAACCGAGGTTTTTCTTTAAATACAAAGCCTTTCTTAAGAAAAAAAAATGTGCGGTTTGTTAAAACTTATAATTTTTATGAGAAAACGATAGTTTTCTAAAAAAAATAAAGAAAGTTCTTTTAAAAAAAATAAGTTTTTCGCAAAATGATAGTTTTGTAAAAAAGAAACAAAATTGGGTTATTTTGCAAAGTGTCGGTTTTTTGAAAGTATAAAGGTTTTGTTAAGGAAAATGAGAGTTTTCTAAAAGAAATATAGTTTTTGGGAAAAAAAAAGTATTTTATTAAGTTTCAGTTAACGTTAAAAACAACGATTTTTTGGAAGAATAATGCCTTTGCTCGGAAAAAAATGTGAGTTTTCCGAAAAAATATTGTTAGAGGAAAAAAAAATAGAAAGTTTTGGAGAGTAAAAAAGAGTTTTATGAGAACAATGATGAATTTTTGAAAATATAGAGCTTCTCTAAAGACAAACGTGAGATTTGTGAAATTTTAAAATTACTCTGAAAAAATGAAAGTTTTCTAAAAACTAAAAATTCTACGAAAAATGGGAGTATTGTAAAAAAGTTATAGTTTCTTTGAAAACCGAGGTTTTCTTTAAATACAAAGCCTTTCTTAAGAAAAAAATGTCCGGTTTGTTAAAACTTATAATTTTTATGAGAAAATGATAGTTTTCTTTAAAAAAAAAATAGAAAGTTCTTTTAAAAAAATAAGTTTTTCGAAAAATGATAGTTTTGTAAAAAAGGAAAAAAATTAGGTTATTTTGCAAATTGTCGGTTTTTTGAAAGTGCGAAGGTTTTGTTAAGGAAAATGTGAGTTTTCTAAAAGAAATATAGTTTCTGGGAAGAAAACAAGTATTTTTAAAAAGTTTAAGTTTCCGTTAAAAACGGTGATTTTTTGGAAGAACAATGCCTTTACTCGGAAAAAAATGTGAGTTTTCCGAAAAAAATTTGTTAGAGCAAAAAAAATAGAAAGTTTTGGAGAATAAAAAAGAGTTTTATGAGAACAATGATGAATTTTTTAAAATATAGAGCTTTCTAAAGACAAACATGAGATTTGTGAAATTTTAAAATTTCTCTGAAAAAAATGAAAGTTTTCAAAAGAATAAAAATTCTACGAAAAATGGGAGTATTGTAAAAAAGTTATAGTTTCTGTGAAAACCGGGGTTTTTCTTTAAATACAAAGCCTTTCTTAAGAAAAAAAAAATGTGCGGTTTGTTAAAACTTATAATTTTATGAGAAAACGATAGTTTTCTAAAAAAAAAAAAAAAAGTTCTTTTAAAAAAATAAGTTTTTTCGAAAAATGATAGTTTTGTAAAAAAGAAAAAAAAAATTGGGTTGTTTTGCAAAATGTAGGTTTTTTTAAAGTATAAAGGTATTGTTAAGGAAAATGTGAGTTTTCCAAAACAAATATAGTTTCTGGGAAAAAAACAAGTATTTTATTATGTTTAAGTAATCGTTAAAAACGGCGATTTTTTGGAAGAATAATGCCTTTTCTCGAGAAAAAAAAATGTGAGTTTTCCGAAAAAATATTGTTAGTGCAAAAAAAATAGAAATTTTTGGAGAATAAAAAAGAGTTTTATGAGAACAATGATGAATTTTTTAAAATATAGAGCTTCTCTAAAGACAAACATGAGATTTGTGAAATTTTAAAATATCCCTGAAAAAAATGAAAGTTTTCTAAAAAATAAAAATTCTACGAAAAATGGGAGTGTTGTATAAAAGTTATAGTTTCTGTGAAAACCGAGGTTTTTCTTTAAATACAAAGCCTTTCTTAAGAAAAAAAATGTGCGGTTTGTTAAAACTTATAATTTTTATGAGAAAACGATAGGTTTCTAAAAAAAAAGAAAGTTCTTTTAAAAAAAATAAGTTTTTTCGAAAAATGATAGTTTTGTAAAAAAGAAAAAAAATTGAGTTATTTTGCAAAATGTCGGTTTTTTGAAAGTATAAAGTCAAGAAAAAAGTGAAACCAAGTGATGGAGACGTAGAGGTAGAAGTAACAGTCGACGTATGGAAGGGAACATGTTCAAGAAAGATAACATTACGAGAGACCCGTATCCGACGAGCAACGGCATCATAGCACCGGAATCCTTTCTGTGTCTCCCCAAAGCCCAAATACATGCATCTAACTGATCTGGGTGAAAGTTTATGACGTTCACGGGAGGCAAGGTGAACATAACAAAGACATTCAAAGACCCTAAATTTGGAATAATCAGGAAGAGAACCATACAAAACAAAATAGGGAGAAGAGTTATCTAGAAGTTTAGTGGGCATGCGATTAATTAAGTAGATTGAGTGCAACATGGCTTCAGCCTAATAGGAACGGGGAACCACCATATCAGTCATTAATGTGTTTGCAGTCTCAACTATATGCCGATTTTTCCGTTCAGCTACCCCATTCTGTTGAGGAGTATCAGGACAAGTCCTCTGATGAATAATCCCACGATCTTGAAGGTAAGCACTAAAATTCAGGGAGACATACTCCCCTCCTGAGTCGAAACATAGGATCTGAATCTTGGCCCCGAATTGAGTATCGACCATAGAAACAAATTGTTTGAAGATACCAAAAACTTGGGATTTCGAGTGCATAAAGAAGATCCATATGTAGCGAGTGAAATCATCAATGAAAATAACATAATAGCATAACCCAGACATGGATAAAATAGGGGACGGCCCCCAGACATCAGTATGGACAAGTTCAAATATAGAAGTAGAGCGAGTTGTGCTTAGAGAGAATGGAGCACATTTACTTTTAGATAAGCAACAAGAAGAACAAGTAAGATCTAAAAACAGATTTGTTAGATGCATGTATTTGGGCTTTAGGGAGACACAGAAAGGATTCCGATGCTATGATCCCATTGCTCGTCGGATGCGGGTCTCTCGTAATGTTATCTTTCTTAAACATGTTCCCTTCCATATGCCGACTGTTGCTTCTACCTCTACGTCTCCATCACTTGCTTTCACTTTTTTTCTTGACATACCATCTGCATCCACTGTGCTGCCTCAGCCATTGCAGGTTTATACTCGTCGGCCAAGACCTCCTCCTCCTCTACCCATGCCCACCGCCACTCTTGTTGCCGATCCGGATACTTCTTTGGTATGTCGCCCATCAGACTTGAGCTTTATGGAATACACCCATTTACTGCCAATGAGTTGTTAGTCTGGAGAACACGGGATAAGTTCCCACGTACGGTTCTCATCTAAAGCACGAAGCTCCTCTGCCATAGCATAACAGCCCCTTTTATATTGTTTACCAAATTACAAGAAAGCCCCTTTTATCCACATAACAGCCCAACATGGGCCAGGGGCAAAACAGGGAAAAATAGAAACATAATTGCCTAAATATACATGACTTAACAATTGCATCCGGTAAACTAACTCTTGTGGATTCTGGCATAAATGCCGAGCTTGTTTGAGTTTCATTTTGTAAAGCATGTACTTGTTTCAGTTTCATTTTCATTTTGTAAAGCGCACAAACGACGCATGCTGATGATGAGCTGAGCTCAACATGCCCTTTAAATGCCCAGGCTTACGGGCCTGATTTTGGAACTAGGAAGGTGATATTCATGGACTGATCAAGCATGGGAAAGATATTCCTAAAACAACAAACCAAATCACATAAAACAGATTACCCATTACAAGATTATTGAGGGGGAATGATCTTACACAACTAGTTTGCACCACATCAGCGTGCAACTGAGTTTCTTTGGAAGCATCATCAAGAGCCTAAAACATTGATCTGGATGGTCCATGGTGTGCCTCACTTTCTGCCAGCCACAGCTCCAGAATCACACTGATCATTGATCCTAAACAATGGAAGTGTGGTTACTTTCATCATCACCAGTCGAGCTTGATAATTGGACCTTTTCTATCATACCCTTGTCCATTTTAATGGCCGTAGATAGTACGGCAAGTGTGATTGTTCGCTTGATGGCCATTCAATTATAGGTTCAACCAATCAGTTGTTCCACTCACATTTCCAATACAACTAATTTGCATGTTAATACAGTGCAAACTAGCTGTGTAGGATCATTCCCTGTTATTATTACATTCAGCAATTACAAATCTTGTTTAATCACATCACAACCATCGGTGGGTCGATAAGAGCCATCATTCATAGCGTCCCATGGCCAAGCAAGCTAACCAAGAAGTCCTTGTAGTCTCCTGATGTGTCATCAACAACATCGTCGACGATGCTAACTGTGTTTACCTCATAATAATACTCTTTAATCTTCGTCGTGTCTATTTCTGCCCGAGTCACTATAGCTCTTGTGAGTGAATCTTCATCTGTTCCAAGACCCACGATAGACGATCTCACAACCTGATTTCACAATCAGTAGATGATATTAAGAAGAGAAATGTAATAAAGACAACCAAAATCTCACTTGGTACTGGGGAGGAAATCTGTTTTTCAAGGAAATGTAGTGACTCACCTCTGCAAAGTGTTTTTCGGGAGAATCTATGCACAAAGCCACCATCCGTAAGAGAGATGCAAAGTCGCTGTTGATGCTATTTTTAATATCCTGTTGGTGGAGAGGTTAACACTTTCAATCAACTCGTTGTAGAGAATAATAGATACCCTTGTATGGGCCACCTTATGTACCATTTGTTCTTTTGTTTTTAGTTTCCATTCCTTAGACTGTTAATCTTTTTCAAGATCTTTTTGTTGGTTCCGTGGATCGAATCCAAGATTCCCTTGGCCCAATTGTTCTTTTTCCTTCTTGGTTCCAATGTGTTGAAAAATAAAAAAATTCTCTTTTCTTTCTTCCTTTATTTCTCATTGGATCTATACGATGGGATTGTAGCTTAGGCATTGTTTTGATGCCTGTAAATGGTTTAACTGGTAAATGATTTACAGCCTATCCTGTTTGGCTGTGAGCTATAAATGATTTATAGGTAAATGATTATCTGTGTTCGATGGCCTATAAATTATTTAAGTTCTGTAAATAGATGCCAATTTTCGAAAATATAGCCGTTAGGCTATAAATGGGGAGCTTGTAAATGAAATTATAGCTTTCTGCCTGTAAATCAAATGGGGCTTAAAGTGTAAGTCATTTATAACTTGTAAATTATTTACAAGTATTTTTCGTATTCAAACACAGATTGTGAAACCATTTACCTGTAAATCATTTACAATCAGGCCCATTTACAGGCATCCAAACGACCCCTTAGATCTGCAACAAGGTTTTAGACACAAAGGAAATAATATATTTATTTGAATACCATCTATTTGCAAGTTTTTAAGGTAAGTTGGGCAAACCTTTGAACCTTGTTGTGAGTTTGAATCTCATTGCCTCCTCTTTTTACTAAAGAGAAGAAAAAAAAGGCATATTGACCAGGTGAGTGACTCAAGCAAGCCAGTGAAACTGGCTGAGTGACTTGAGTCACCAGGAGTTATGTCAAGTCGGCCCAGCCAGTGAACTGACTCAACAAGTTTTGTAGAGTTGGTACCTAGTCATTACCACAAGTGAGTTTCTAGTTAGTCAGCTCCAAATCTCACTGAATCGAGTTGGCCAAGACGAGGTTAATTCCAAATTGACTCGGCACGACATCTCCACGAGTGATGTTGAGTTGGCGGCTCCAATCGATTAGACAATGGAAATGGTTTAACACGGTATATTCACATTTTGAAATAAGTGCATACCTCGTCGATGGGCATGCTGTTATCGTCTTTGTAACTGGAGAAAGTTGCTTGGAGTTGGAACTTGTTCCTGGTGCTGAGTATCCAAATAATATGTTCCTGGTCCAAGTGCTTGTTTTCAATGGAAACATGTAGCTTATCTGACTCTGCTTTAGCCACCTTCTCATCCACCTCTTCCCCTTCATACCTATATGAGCTCACCAGGCTCACCAACAGCTGCACAACATACATCTCATTAAATAACATGTCACTAAAAATGCACTAGTGTAGGTGTGGCAATGGGTCAGGTTTGGGTCAGACTCAGCTCACCCATTTTATGAAATGGGCCAAGAATTTTGTCATGAACTTGACCCATGAGCCCTCCACCCACATAAAAATCACTAATCCTGAGCACCTGACTCGACCCATCGGATTGTAATCTCTTGGATTGAAGACTTGTCTGAGTCGACTCGTTTGACTCAACTCGGGTTCAGCCAACTTCCATCTGGTTCAACACCACAAGTCAGTAGTGGAAATAGGTCTGGCTCATAACCTTCTGACTCAGGTGAGTCAAGGTTAAACTCAGGCAGTTGGGTTGGACTCAACACAACCCTACCTGAATTTGCATCATAGATTGGATTGGATGATCTGGCCTGGTCCATTGACATCTTATATGGGTGGGTCGGATCCGTTAGAGTTCAAGCCAAGCCCGACCCATTTACATAGCCTCGTTTCAGGCCGAGCCTGACCATAGGCGTCTTGCGTAGCCCTTCCAGGCAGTGGTCAAGTACCACATCTAGGATTATCAGATGGTCTGTTGGGCTTCTATGTGAGATCCAAACACTTAGAAGGGCTCCATTTTCTGTCATGGGCTGAAGTGGCCCTTACATACAATATGGGCCCAGGCCTAACTTTAGGCCCTGCACTCAGCTGAAAGCATCTCAAACCATGTACAACTTTATAAGTATGGTGGGCTAAGATGGACTGGGCCATTATTATCCAAGTCTGTTGAGCTAAATAGATGGTCCCGGTCTGGCTTGCTAGGTAAGATCTGGGTCCAAGCCTATGCCTGGCCCACTAGCCAAGTAACCATTCCAATGGTGATGAATGAGTTTTGTGTCAGGCCCCAAAACTAACGGCCCATGACTAACCCTAGAGGATTATCAGGTCTACCTTCCTCAACGGTTGGGATACATAGAGTGCAATGTCTTCTTCTAGAGAGCATCTGTAGAGAGAGCAGTAGGCCTTTCTCACAGCGATCAGATGGGCTGAGGACGACGCGCATGCAATCTCGATGATCACGGCCAGATGTTTAACACCCTTCTTTCTTAATGCCTCCCTGGCAAGTTTGGCATCCCTTTGAGGAGGATCCACCATCCAAAGTATCATTGCTTTCTGCTTTGATTGGAAAGATTCTCATTAGCATGACTAAAACACAGATGTGAGCTAGTTGGATTGAGTTGGGCCCACTAATCAGATGGCCCAATACACTTCTGAGCTAGGTCTGAGCCTGAGTATGATGCCTGATATGTCATCTCATTGGGTTGCGCTCTCGAAAAACTAGGCCAGAGCCGGGACAAGCTGTTTCCAGGCCAAGCCTATGGGCCCGGAGACCAAAACATAGGCCGAGCACAGTCCATTCTCCAACTTCCATGTGACATCCAGGTTCATCTCATGGGCCTACCATCTATCTACCTTCTCCCCAAAATCAGGCCTATCTTATTATAATTTGAGCTACACATATACAGTAGATTGGCTTGATTTATGCACCGGATAGTGCATGCCATACGCACATGAGGTGGGCCCCACAGAAGCGCGAGATTAAGACCACGTGGGCGTTCCTCATGTGTGTCTGATATATTATAAAAATACCATTGAAATCACCAAATGGCCTGGTCCAACAGGTTGTCCGGTCCAATTACTAAGCAGGCTTAAATGTTAGGCCTGTGCTGGCCCTTAGGCCTCATATACCAGCTCAAGCAAGGGCCAGGATCAAAGGATATAGGGCGAGTCCAGCCCATTTACAGCCCTTGGCTCATTGGGACCCTGATTTGACCGGATCTGACCTGCTTATAATTGCCTGAGGTGGGCCATAAGGAGAATGCATGGAATTGATGGGCCCAAACTTTTCCGACGGGCCTGGGCCTACTATTGGACCACCAACTCAGGGTAGTCCTCTTATTAGGCGAGCTGCATGTTGAATAGTATATTTAAAATTTATGGTGGCCCACCTGATGGATGGACCTCCTTATTTTTGGGCTAGGACATATTCGAGGTGGCCCACAATTGAGATGAGTGGCACAGATTCCTCACACGTGTGACATGTTCTCACTCTTACCCCGAAATCTCCAGAGATCCTGTAATTGAGACGGTCGATGAGGCTTTCTTTGTAGAGCTCTTCGTATGTTTGACTGATCTTCGCGCGTTGACTACCCGTCCTATGCCCCAGGATCGAAATTATTGCTTTCTTATCCGCACCCCATCCTACCACTCACCAAATCACCGTTCATTATATGGGAAGAGCTCATCAGCATGCGTAGCTCGTTGGGGCCCACACTTACAGATGGTCCGATGATCGGAGCCGTCTACGTTATCTTGATCGGTTGATTCCCATCATTGATATGTATAGGTCTAAAAATCAATGGTTGGGATCATCATTTCAATGCAATTATTTGATCTTAGGCCAATCCAAAGTTGGACCGGATGGACGGTTCTGATTATCTGACCACGCTCAATCAAGACATGATCAGATACAGCGGCTATATCCCATCCTTGCAAAAGATGGGCCGTATGATTATGATATCATAATATTAAAATCAGGCCGATCCAACCGTTGGATGGGCCACACCAGTCCACTAAGTCATACCACTGGCCATCCATCGATTTTTTCATTATGTCCCAATCGTTGATTATCATGGTGTGGCCCACCTTTTTAGGGTAGCCTATCCTACACATGTGACATGTTGGTGGGAAAGAAATGGCTTTATCATAACTTATGATACTCCATCCAACCATATGCATGGGACCCATGCTTGTTTTTACAAGTGGGTGGTCACGATTTCACAATCCAAGCCGTTGATATGGTTAGAACTACAATAGATTGGCGAGACGATCTGCACCAACCGATCTGCCCTGACAATTGATAATTTTTGTAAATAGTAGATTACAGATGAATGGTTGAGATAGGAAGTGCCGGGATAGTCCACATCCAACTTAAACGAAGAGGCGAGGCTAAACATTGGATGGGTAGGATCCCATTTCTATTATTGTCCCACCATATGAACGGCCTTGATAAATTTGATGATGGACCCATTTGTATAAATTGTAAAGAGTAAGAGATGGATGGACATACCTGGGAAAGCCTTTCTAAGTTTCTCACAATCTTCGATTGGAGAAGGAAGAGGGTCAGGAATTGTGATTGAGCCCATCTTCACTCTCCTTTTTTCTCATTTTCTTCTTTATTAAATAAAAGAAGATAAATGAATTAGAGTCTTAATCAAGGATTAAAAATCGATTTCATTGTATTGTATTAGTTATAGTAGAAAAATGAGTTTCAATGCATGGCTCAATTATGGATAAGTTGCGTTTCAACACTGAGGTTATAAGTTCCAGCACTCATATGAAGTGTGTGTAGATGTATCTATTTAAATATAGAAAAAAAAAAATCAGAGTAAAAAATGAGTTGGCTGCATTGTTCAAGGACAAAGCTAATTGGATTAGGCGATACACACCCATCTATAGATGAAAATTTAAACATTAGTCTTGAATGAGAGAAACATGGAAGAGGTTAGATTAGATATGGATAATCTTTTTCCCATCTAAATTCATCCCTCATTTTTCAATCCCTTGTTTTATAAATACAGAGATGTTTTTCTTGATGAGTTAAAGGAATCTAGAATCCAAGACTCTCCGAAGGAAACAAAAAAAAAAAAAAAAAAAACAGAAAAGAGTGAGTTTTTGTCCATCTGGACCCATCTCTCCCATAGTAGTTAGGTGAACCACAAGACGTGCTCCGTTCATCTCCGGCTTTGCGAAGTTCCATATCATAATAGATCGCCGGATCCTACGGTCCCACTCTTCCAGGCTGATTTTCAGGATTGCATTTCAACACTGAGGTTATAAGTTCGAGCACTCATGTGAAATGTGTGTATTGAAAAAAGAAAAAAAAAATTGTATTGGGAATACGTACCAATCTGTAGACAAAAATTTAAACCTTGGTCTTGATTGAGAGAGATACCTTGTTGGTGCCTCCTTCAATGGCTTCTTATCCTTTAATAGTGATAAATAAAATGAAGACATGCAACCTTGTTTTACAAGAAAATTTATTAAAGTAGGTTTATTTATTAAACAATGAGAATTGCTGTAAGCAAATCCATTAATCATTATTAGGCAAGGACAAGCAATGAGAGCACAAAATTTAAAGAGTTGCTTTGTAATAAGCTGCTGTATATGTGGTTTTTTTTTTTTTCTTCTTTTTCTTTCACACACATTCACACATGCCCATGCACTCACACCACAACAGGTGCTCAAACCCCTACATCATGTTGAGACACTTGTGACTTTAGCATTGAGCCATAGGGTCACTGGCAGGATGCTGCATATGTTGGTTACAATCAAGTGTTATCTGTCTATTAAAAAAATGATTGTATTATTGACATAGAGAGTACCTTTAAATGGTATTTTGGTAAGAATATTACTATATTAGGCTTTCAAGTGTAGTAAACAAATATAGTTAACACTGTTTTACTTTTGACCGTCCATTTCACGATCATGATTCAAATGGTTACGATTTCTTGATCAGTGTGATTTTGGAGATGTGCTCCATCTAAATTGGGACCCACAATTTGGATGGTCTGGATAGCTTCACATCAGTGGGAGCATGATGAGTCACCACCATTATCAAAATTGTGCAAAGCTAACATAGGAGCATGTCGACAAAGTCAGCATGCTCACTTTACACGAGAGAGATGAAGGGTTAAAGAGGCAAATTTGATAGTATGCAGGATTACCAGAAATTGCACTCCTTTAGGACCATTTGTACCATCAACATCACTTTGCATGGCCCATGGTGCATTTCTGACTTTCCAATAGTGAAGTTTCAGGTTGGATGTGAATGATCAACCTTCTATTTCAAGTGTCCACAAGCATGCCATGTTGGGAGTCCAAAGGTCTCTTGATCTGTGGATTTTTTTTTACATGGGGCCATCTATGAGGGGATGGGCAAATGAACATGTGAGACTAGTGTTTCTAGTGGTCCTATGGACTTGCTTACTTTTCTTGTATTATATATAATTTTAAAGAAAGTCACGTGCTTCCATTAAAACATGTATCAATCAACACAAAAGCATGGTCACCATCTACAACCTTATTACAATATCTTGGAGTTCAGTTTTCATGCCAGTGATTTTGTCAATCCATCCCAACAATCACATCTCTTCAAAGGTACACATGAAATGATTTGATGCAGGTGCATCTCCAAATTCACCATGAACACAAGATCTTAATTCAATTGAAGGTGACCCATGAATGCGATGACACTAGTCCATGGCCATCACCACATTCTTTTGCCCGGTGGTGCCACGTGGATCGGGACCGTTCAAACAATGGGCCTCATTTTGAATTGCACTTAGCCCGACGATCGCGCTGATCAAACAATCCCAACCATCTAAATATTGGGTGTCGGATGGACAGTTAAAGATAAACGAGTGAATGATCCAAATTCAACGGACATAAACAAGTGGCTACGAGTGCCCAATCGAGGCGATATTCGGGTTGTGGCTCATCCATGATGAGACCCACAATTTGAACAGTCCAGATTTTCCATACATGTGTCCCACCATCCTTAAAAGTGGATGTGAAATACAATCCTAGTATGGAAACTGAGTAGGGAACCTTTGAAGGCCTTAGACTCTCAGCATCTGCATGTGGAGATGGAAGAGGCTCAGGGACTGTGAGTATGGCCATTCTCTCTCTCTCTCTCTCTCTCTCTCTCTCTCTCACAAAGGAGATGCTATGATGATGAGAAGCGACGAGCGTTGCTGGTTTTAAACGGGCGCGGGTTGGGTAATAGTTAGAGACGGACGGTCCTGTCAGGAACTCTGTGTGGGCCACCGTGATGTATATGTTTTATCCATGCTGTCCATCTATTTTGAAAGATCATTTAGAAAACTTAATGGGTTCTTGGAGCCATAGAAGTTTTGGATCAAACTGATATATATGTTTTCTTTTTATACATGTCTATGCTCTATGTGAACTTATGAACAGGTTGGATGAAAAGTAAACATGACGGTGAACTTATGAACAGGTTGGATGAAAAGTAAACATGACGGTGAACTTATGATGGTGGGCCTTAGAAAGTTTTCAACGGTATG
This sequence comes from Liriodendron chinense, assembly GCA_003013855.2. Classification (NCBI taxonomy): domain Eukaryota; kingdom Viridiplantae; phylum Streptophyta; class Magnoliopsida; order Magnoliales; family Magnoliaceae; genus Liriodendron; species Liriodendron chinense. The sequence goes on from PVNU02002826.1 coordinate 31,030, forward strand.
AGTTCAAGCCCCACTTCTTTTTGTGGTGTGGTCTCCTTGAGCCTTGGATCTGCCTTCTTTTTGGGCTCATGCCATAAAATGATATGTCAAAATAGATGTATGGTGTGGATAAAACATATACGTTATGGTGGACCCCACAAGACATGACCGTCCATCTCAAGCTAGGTCCTGATGAGGTAGTACCCAATCCGCACCATAGACGAAAACATAAATATGAGCTTGATCTAAGACTTTTGTGGCCTCAAGAAGCTTTCAACGGTAGCCTTTCAATATCCACTGGTGTGGTCCACTTGAGCCTTCAATATGCATCATTTTTTTTTTTTTTTTTTGTTCATTCTCTAAAATGATGCCGTCCGTCTCTAGCTTGGTCCTGGTGGGGTTACTACCTAATCCGCGTCCGTTTAAAAATTAAAACTGGAATTTTGTTACAGTACAATGCTCCCTACCGAAATACTGTATGCTGTCATGTTTTTTCCACCATAGAATTGCATCCTTAAATTGATCTGAACTGTTCATATTCTCTTTAGTACCAAATATAAACTATTTCCTATAATAATGCTTTATATGATTTATCTTCATTTACAATCACTGTTCAACGAATCTTTCTTACCATCAACCGAGTAGTATAGACTCCAATATGAACGGTTCAGATCATCATTTAAGATACATTCAAGGGTATAAACCAGACATGGTACGGTACTGTCGAGGAAAATCCAATTTGAAATGCATGTCGGTATTCCGACTTGTTTTGATTGATACTAACGCCCTTGTTATTCACTGATACTTATGTTAGTTTTGCATCATTTAGAAAATGGTGGTGACTTTTCAGCGGTCCATATGGCTTTGTTGTAACCGGAATCCAGACCGTCCAAAAACTCTCCTATATGCGTATGGAGCAAAAATAAAAGTTTTATTAGAATATAGTACCAATATTTTATTTTATTTTTGTTCATTCAAATTTGGACCATTCAGTTTTTTTAGTTTTAACTCTTCATGTGATATCCACTGAATTGGATTATTAGAATTCTTTATCAGTTCTATCCAAAATAGGACCCACAATTTGGATGGTCTGGATGATTGTAATTCAGTGTCACATTTGAAGGTGACTCACTACCACTTAAAAAAAAGAAAGGCGGAACAAGCATAGAAGTCTCCCCTCGCGAATATTATTCCATTTTCTGGACTGATCGAATAAGGTGTAAGGGCCTTCGCTGCGTACGTGCTAAAATGGAATACGTGTGAATCTCTTTCGTACCAGTTATCTGGTAGAACCCGATGTTAAAATGCCCTAAACCATAATAATAATAATAATAAAAAGACCGTACCCAAATAAGAAGGGACGGGGATTGCGTCCTGCCCCCTACGGGCAGATCTGTGGAGGGGCCCACCGTGATGTATTTTTTTTATCCGCTTCGTTCATCCCTTTTCTAAGATTATTTTAAGGCATGAGCCTAAAAATGAGGCAGATCTAAGGATCAAGTGGACCACACCAAATAGTAAGTTTGGGTTGCATTAAATGCAAAAGTCTCCACTTGAAAAGGTATAGACAGGCTGGATAAACTGATACATGGGGACCCTCCACGTATCTGTCTGGACGGTAATCTGACCGGGAAGGACGCAATCTGTGGTCCACTTGAAAAGGGATAGACGGAGTGGATAACTAATACATCTGTACACTCCATAGATCTGTCCGAATGGTAATCTGACTGGGCAGGACGCAATCCGTGTCCGTAAAAGATGGACGGTTATCTGATTATTGGACTGGGTGTGGCCAGCATGATGAGTGGCACTGATCTTGAACACATGCTTCTTGTTGGCAGCGTGTGCACATAGTATTTCTGGAAAATAGATACCATACCATGCCCGAATCAACTAATTTTGTAGGAAAGCCTTTGGCGGGGAGTTCCTGCACTCGGTGCTAGGTGGGCCTACATAATGTCTGTAAGAAATTCACTCAGTTCATCAATTTTGCGGGTTCATTTTAAGACATGTGGCAAAAAATAAATAATTTAGAACTTAAGTGAGCCATACAAGAAGAGACAGATGGTAAGAATTCAATGATCATAATGTAAACATTCATTAGCATGACCGCAAAAGTTGAAGAGACTAAGGTTTTTGTGTTTTCACTTCATATCAGTGAGATGACCTTATAAATGGTTTAGATGGCATATAAATATCAAAGTAACATTTCAACTTAGGTATTTCTTTCCCTAATTCTCTCTCTCATGTGTCCTCTTGAGCTGTGGGTCTCTGTCATGGTCAAATGTCTTAAAATGATCTAGCAAGATGGATGTACAGAGTGGATTTCTCACAAACATCATGGTGGCTCCACGTCCGATATGATCGGCTATTGATCGGCAGCGGTAATAAATGGGATTAGGTGGTATGTGTTGTATTTTGTTTCTTACAGTCCTTGTCAGAAATGTTTCAAGGGAGCGGTCAATTACCATAGGTATTCGAAAAAATCGGTTGCTGGCCGATATCGCTGGCCGATGCCGTATGTAACTATGATGTCAGCCAATTCTTTGGGCGATTGCCTTTTTAGAAACATGACAGCGTCTGATGATATCAGTCGATTGCCGTTGGCGTCGGCCGATTGCCGTTTGCACTCCAAGATATGGCTGATTGAGGTTTTAAGGCAAGGGGGCAGCGACCGATTTCAATGGCCAGTGACCGATTTCGGCGACCGATTGTCGTTTGGAGCATATCTAAAAACTTTTGTGGCCCAAAGTTTTTAATGGTTATTTATCACTGTTTCTAGTTGTATGGTCCATCTGAGATTTGGATTTTATTAAGGTTTGGGATCTCGTCCTAAAATGAGATGGAAAAACAGGTGGACGACATGGATACAAAAACAAATACATCAAGGTGGGCCCCACACGTTTGGGGTAGTGGCCGAGTCTACAAGCAGTTACAAGGTAAGTAGTGGGTAAAGAGAAGCCTTTGGAAGGCAATGTGGGAGACGGTTATCGTAACCATCAGGAAGTGGAGCATCTAGATAATTCCACACTTCAAAGAGAAAGTTATAAAAGCAAAAGGATTTCTACAGAGCAAGAGGTCCAGCACCAACCAAATCAATCCGTCTTTCCAATTTACCAAATCCCTTACATTTCATAGTGTAATCGATCCATTTTACATTCCAAGTATTTTGTATTTCGTAGAGTAAGCGCTCAGGTATCTATCAAGTCAAGATTACATTACCGTTTCAAAACTTATTCAGGTTCTTTGTCTATTGTCATTTACGTTTCTTAGCGTATTCAGTTCCTTTTACTTTCTTAGCATTAATCACACTGTTCAATTTCAGTAGTGTAATCTCTAAAATTATTTTCATAGCAGTAAGTTTTACGATCAATAAAGTTTCATTTTACAATCTCTTAGTGGTCAAGAAAAAGCAAAGATCGCCCACACGATCGATTGTAAACTTTTCTTTTTACTCCTTTAAAGTTACGCCGAGGGAAATCCTTTCACTCGGAAGGTAAAGTTGCAACCCACTTTCTGAAGGACTAACCCCACCCTCCAAACATCGCCTCATCATTTTTTACTAAGCAACTGAGCGAGTGGCTAGTTGGGCGACCGTTCTTTACAGATCTCATTCATATACGGTCGATCACGACGTATCTGCCTTCCCTAGCACTCAGGATCATCGTTGTTCAGTTGGAATCAAGCTGCAAAATCGGTTCTGACACGCCCGCAAATACATCACACGCGTGACCAACGAATAACTCGGCAACAGTATGGAACTGTATTTGGTCCCATGCCAATTTCATCCTTTGTTTGATAACCAAAGGAAGGTTTAATTAATCCTAGAATCACGTATTCCAATGCCAATGGTGGATTCGATTGAATTTTTTGTGAATTTCAAATCCACCACAATTGTGGGCCCCACATTGATGTGTGCATTTTATCAACGTTGTCCATCCATACATGCCTTTTTACAATAGTCATTCAAGCTGCATATGCGCACAGGCGACCAAAATCAGTTATGAAATGTGGTCTATTGATTGTAATCCCATAATCCACCAAATGTAGAATTCACTTGATAAAGTGTATTTACAAAAGGGAGGATTTGATCCCAAATATGGAAATGAATTAGGTTAATCCCATGGTATTGCCAGGCATGTGATAAATGAGCAATAAATGCTATAATCACATCTAATACAATTCCATCCTATGGTATACATGATCCACCAAATATAAAATTCACTTGATACAGTGTATTTGCCAAAGAGAAGATTTGATCCCAAATATGGAAATGAATTAGGTTAATCCCATGGTATTGGCATAAATGAATTAGGTTAATCCCATGGTATTACCATAATAAATGCTATAATCCCATCTAATACCACTCTAGTCTATGGGATACTGCTGCCCAAACAAGCCCACGAAGGATTAAATGCAAGAGCCATTTCTAGTGTCGTTGGGATACGGAATGCCAGTGCATAGCATCCATGTTGATTTGTGGAGGGGCTCACCTTGATGTATCTATTTATGCACACCATCTATCCATTTTCTAATATCATTTCAAGGCACGAGATGAAGAATGAGGCATATCCAACGCTCACCAGAGATAACTCTTGAATTTAATGCTTTGTGCATTTAATGCAACTAATGCTCACTATTTCCTTGGTCCACTTGAGTGTTGGATCTGCCTCATTCTTGATCTCTTGCCTTAAAATGATCTGAGAAAATGGATGGATGGTGTGGATAAACAGATACTTCAAGGTGGGCCCATCTACATATCAGCATGGACGCAATCTGCATCCAAAGCTTATGCCATAACATGAACTGAGAAAAGGGATGGACGGTGTGCATAAACAGATACATCACGGTGTGCCCCCACACAGATCTGTCCGTTCCTTGGTATGACCGGGCAGTGGTCAGTCGCAATCCACTTCCGTCAGCGAGGAAATGATATAAATCCATCAAACCGGTCAAAATCTTCCACTTGGCCTTCCCTTCTAGCTGTTGTTTTAAGTAAGTTTTTTTTTTTAAATATATATACAATTACTTTTTCAAAATTGAAAAGAAAAAAAAAACTCTTATTTAAAATAAATGCATTTGATAAAACGCCTCTAATATGCCTTAATTATGTAATTAGGCCTGTTTTAGAGATTTTTTTAGACCCCTAACATCAGCAGGCATATTTTTAGGATGAAAATGCCCCTGCACGACTTCTGATGTTTATTGTGCTGTTGTAGGGGCTGTATTCAATGGTCCAACACGTGTGAAATCTACACCATTGAAACTTCAATTGAGTCCACTACATGGACTATCCGTACTGTTGAATCTATCACACATGTCCAATTGAGTGGAAGTCTGAATTATTAGCCCCAACAAATAGATATAACAAATTGTTGATTGGACCTAATTTTGTGTAAAGTATATTAACCATCCATATTAAAGATCATTGATTCCATGGTTCATATTTTTCCCTTAAAATGTGTTATCTTGAGCAATCAAAAGGCCCAAACTTGCAAGTGTGCTGTAAAAACGAACTGAGTTCATGTGATACTCAACTAATCCGGTATTTGGTATGGGCCGTTATGGCCCCGTACCAGAGCCCCAATAACTGATAACATATGGGTTGTTATGGCCCCATATCAACCGATGAATGCCTATTCCAATCAGCACAAATGAACTTGTATGCTCTGAAATTTTCTAATGTTTGAAGTTATATATATCTCTGTGTGTGTGTGTGTGTGTGTGTGTGTGTGTGATTGTTTCATGATAATGTATGCACGTAAATATTCAGATTGGCCTTCATGATGAGATGCGGCTAATATTCATCAATTAAAGGCTTGGTCAGCTTCATGCATGGCAAAAACCATGTGCAATTATGCACAATGGAAGCGATGCATATTAAAATGCATGTACATATGAAATGTACTTCTGCCGTGATTTATGAGATGATTTATGAGATGATTAGGATGAGATTTCACAAAGATCATCATGATTAGCTCGTACCAAATCAGATCATGTGAGCCTATATATGGCAACAGGGAATGGATCATTTGCTGATCGGAAGGATCGGCTCATGCAAATTCAAATGTGCCCATATGCACCCAAGTGAAAGAAAATATAAAGCAACACGATATTCAGTGTAGAACAATACTCATAATCTAATCATGATCGACGCAAAGATTCATTTCCAAACTCTAAAAAAAAAAAAAGCACAAGGAAATTGACAGAAACCATAATCATAGATGAAATAGCACAAGATGGGTCCCTGTAATCAACGCCAGACAAAAGAACACAAACTACGTAGGAAAACTTTTCATAGGATGAGAGCTACAGCTCTTACGGTGCGTTTGGATGATCGATTGAATTGAACTGCAAGTCATGGAATAGAGGACATGACCATTTAAAATCATAATGACAACCAAACGCCTAATTGCAAATTCCATGCATCCACGTTGGACTTGAAAAGATGGTAATTGCAATATGGCGCATGTCGGAATTTGGTCACGTGATCTCTATTGAATTGAACTTATTGCAATTCAATTCGATTGAACTTCCAAACACAGCTTTAGTCTCCAAGTAAAGCGAGGAGGAAGGCTTTGTAATCCCCAGAAGTGTCCTTGGCTATTGCATGATTAAGAGTGACGTTGTTTCTCTTGTAATACGCTTTCTTGATCTCATTCAAGTCCTTCTCAGCGCGTGTGACGATCACACGGGTGGCTGCATCTTCGTCCGTCCCCTGTTTATTTATTGAGTTTCGCAACACCTGAAACAATCCAAACATCAAACATTTTTGTAACAGTATAAGAAAATGGAGAGGTGCTAATCAGGCAGGCATGTACAAGGAAGCCCCTCTAGATGGAGAGGTGAGACCACATGACACACATGTGGAAAACCTAAACTCTCCATCAGGTGGATCCCAATTTATAGGAACTATGGTCCAAAATCAAGCTGGTGATGTTCTAAGGTGTCCCAGTTTTCCTAGCTATTTATTTCAAGTAAACACTCTGGCCCACCTTATGAGTGGATCATGCCATCTAAATGGTGGGGCCCAAGTGGCTGACACTTTGGATTTCAAAACATGTGCCAACTAGGCAGATGTGGTGGCATGTCATGTGGCTGCATTATCCACACTTGTGGGACTGAAACTAAATTTTTTCTTGGGGTTCTGATTTCTCACCTTTTCGAAGTATTTATGAGGAGTGCTAATGCATTTGATTATCACTCGCAGCGCTGACAGGAATTCATCAGCGGGATCACAAACCAGACCCTAATAACAGCATCCCATGTACACAATTTTCCATTTACTCATCAGGAAATAAGTGAAGAAAATGTAACGAAATGCAATTTAATAACATCGAATGATTGAATTTAGATGACAAACATGGATTGCTTGTTTAAAAAATGAACTTAATGGCATGTTTAGATACTCGATTGAGCTGAATCATTACTTAGTTTGTAATGCCAAAACCATAATTGCAATTACATGCATTTCAAGACTTGAAATGAAACTAGTTGCAATATGAGGCTACTTATTACGGACCCATTTTATTCATTTAATCTATATTGAATTGAATTATTGAAAATCAAACATCCAAACACGGAGTCAATATCCCCACCTTGGTGATGGTAGTGCCGTACTCGTCTTTGTAACGGTTGAATGTTGCATTGAGCTGGGCCTTGCTCCTTGTAGTCAAGATTCTAATGATCTCTTCATGGCTGAAGTTATTTGCGTCAATGGCATCATGGAGAATCTTGGCTTCTGATTGTGCTAGCCTTACATTAATGTCATCACCGTTATACCTGTAAGTGCCCATTGGCGGAAGCAAAAGCTGTGACACAAACCAAGACCCACAATAGCATCAGTGAATACAGATGAACAAAGAGACATGCTAAAGGTGGTTTGCAAATGCATATTGAAGAGGAGATTGGTAGGCCCCACTGTGAACACACCCTGGCCTGAAAATCAGGTTGTTCCATCATCAACAGTGCATGTTGAATCTAGATTGCAGGTCAATTTTCTCTACCCATCCATTTGTTTCATACATGTGTGGCCTATATGATGAGTGGACAAGCCTGGTTTTTTTTCAGATGATTACATATTTCCAGTGGGCCCTCCTTATGAATGGCCAGCTCTCACACATGTGCCATTTTGGAATGTGTGGCGCAGCGGCACCAATCCCCTTTTCTGTCTTTTGTATTAGCATTTCTCAATAAACAATACTCGCACATGCACACAAAAACAGAGTATTTTGTTCAAGGGCATACCTTACGGAGGTCGCCTGTGGTATGCAAGGCGACATCTTCTTCTAGGGAATGCTTGAAACGCACGTGGTAAGCTTTCTTCACTGCCAAAAGCTCATCAGGAGATCTAATACAGGCTATTTCTATGATCACCCGATTGTCGAGAGTCCCCTTCTTCTCTGCCAAATTAGCTAAGATGGCATCTCGCTCAGCTGGTTCAAATATCCATCTGTACACCGCTTTCTGTATACATGTAAAATGATTTTTCAATACCTTTTGCATCTTAAAACAAAACAGTGGGTTCATGTGGCATGGTTTAATGCTCCCGGCAGTGGTGTACTTCTTCAGCCAGAAGTTTGCACAGGTGACTTGCACCTTTCAGCGATGCAGCATTAAAGACCGTTCATTTGTGGGCCACCCCATGGATGAGCAACAGACATATAATCTCCTCCCATCAAACAATGCAGCCATTAGTCAGAAACTTCCATATGGACTGTTGGCTGTCTTGTTTTAACCATCCATTTGTAGGCCAACAACTTGGTGGATAGGGTTCTCCAACTGGGGCGTTTTTGGATCATCACCCATCCAAACGGGGCCCCACCAAACGGGAGTTCTGAATCATTGAAAGATGGTACCGGCTGTATGGAATGTGGGTCGGAGCTAAATTGCATCCTATAACATAATATTCCTGACATGATAGCATAATATATTCACTGTGACTATGATTGTTACAACAGTGAATGCCATGGACCACACAAGTATAAAATCCATCTCATTGGTATTTAGTGAAAGTTTATATGGTCTAGACGTTGAAGATAGACCTCAAGGTCATCAGAGAGCTCAGATTCAAGTCGTTTGATGAGATCCTCTTGATAAAGTTCTTCATAAGCTAGCCTGATCAGCTTTCTTTGAGTTGCATTTCTATGTGCTAGTATTGCAATTACTGACTTCTCATTTGTTCCCCACCCTACCATACCACAGCATAACAATAGAATGAAATTACTTGAACAGTTGAACTGCATTTCAAATACAAACTCGCAAATTACAGAAAAACTAGATGCTTTATAAGAAAGTGGCATCAGAGCATTGAATTGCTATTTTTTCTATTTGTCTCCTTTTCTATCTAAATTGTACTATTAGATTGATGGGTTCCTCTTATTAAATTCACATCTTTCTTTGCTTGTAGTCTTTTCAAACTTCAATGCTTCTTCTTACATCGGTCTATTGAGGATGATTTTTCTTTTGGGTTTTTTCCTCTCTGTTCCCCGAGCATTGATTTCTAATTTCTAGCAATTTGATGTTCTCTTCTGAAAAGAGCAATCAAAATTACCAAAAGATTTCTTCAAAAAAAAAAGAAAGATGTAACACAAGCATGTGCATCTAGTAAAATCTGATGCTTCAAGGAATGTATGAAACATTATGTTTTGGGGCGTGTTTGGTTGCACCAAATATCATGAAATATCATTTTTTTTTCTTTTTTTTGTCAGGAAGCAAAGTTAAGAGATCACAATAATCGCTGACCAACAGAGATAACCATAACCAGTGTTAAATGACGGAACGGACCTCAAGGCCTCTGCCCAGGAGCAAAAGAGACGTTTAACTCGACAGATATTGGCCGAGGACAATCGACTAAAGTTCGGTTTTTTCTTTCTTTCCAAATAGCCCAGAGGATAGCCACAAAACAGAGATTCCAAATTATCTTCCTGCCACAACTAACTTCCAGGCCACAACTAACTGATTAATCAATGCGGCATCGACCGAGCCACCTTAAACTGTTGGAAGCACTATCCCTGTACTGCTGCGGCAAACAGACATTGGATGAACAAGTGGTTAGTGTCTTCAGCATCCATTGGACACAAACAATACCCATAAACCAAGATCACAATCTATCATCAAAATACATTCCCGGTCCACTAACCATGCAAAAATGATGGATCTAGGAGGAGCTTTGATTTCTAAATCCAATGAGTTGGGGCTTCAGGGGCTCAAACATTCCAAATTTCATGATATTTGTTGCAAGCAAATGTACCCTTAACCATTCCAATGTAACCAGAAGCATAAGATATTTAAAAAAAATAAAATCAATCTACAAATCCCAAAACACACATACACATGCACATTAATCAAATGGCAGCATGTGGATGCACAAGTGAATTGAATTACAAACATTTAGCATCTTGAAGCGGATCTTGACGCAGAAATGACAAAACCCAAAATGTTTCCTAGCATTCCTAATACGTTTGTAACCATCAAATTGAAATTCCATTTCTTTCAACAACTTGTAAGTAACATTAATGGCAGTTTGGAGTAGAGATCCTTGATAGGAAGAAATTAGAAAAAAAAAAAATTTATTTTCTCTTTATTTGACAAGTAATTGGAGTTTGATTTGATAATGCACCCAAACGGTCCCTTAATTTCATTTTCAATCATTTCTTCCCAAGCGGCCAAGACTGTTCGAAAAACAGAACTACCGCTCTCTTTTTTTTCATATGTAAATGAATTTGGAGTTCACACATGCCACTGCATCGCACATCTGTAGATCCAAACTATCCATTAGTTGCACCATCATGTGACCATCCACTTGCTAAAAGAATCACCCCCATCAATTGATCAAGTGGGGCAGTGTATGGCCAATCTGAACCGTACATCAACTTACATGACAGCCGTTGATACCTCTAATTGCACCTGTTGCACAAAAATGAGTTGGAATTGTTTTCCACTCTCATCCAAACAGGCCATAAGGGCATGTTTGGGTCCAACTGAGAATGAGTTTAATGCATTTTCAACAGCTGGATTTGAGCTGAAAATTGACCCACTCAGGTGTCCAATAGGTATGAAATTTTCGCAGAATGGGTTTATTCAATGCTGAATTTGATGAATTGTTAAGATTTTCGAACACATGGCACACATGGCACATACAAACAATAGTTCGAGAGACGATCAATCCCCCCCTTGCTAACCTTGGTCACCAGCTTTCCCGACAAATGCTAGTTTCAGATTTAATGAAAAATGAGAAATGGGTGGGCATCCAAACACACCCAATGATGTGGATTTATCAACAGGGACGCATGATTAATCTAATCCAAGCATTCATACAAAAACAAATTAATATAAAATTAGACAAAATTAATGAGGAAAAACAGAGAAAAAAAATTGCATTCAATCAATACATGCGAGGAGAATCATCAAAGCTTGTGAAAATCACCACAAACACAAGATCTGAATTCAATTGAAGGTGTCCCATGATGACACTAATCCATATGTTACAGGGCTAGGCTCCAACAAGCGATCATCACATTCTTTTACCCAGTGGTGACACATCGATCTGGACTGTTCAAATAATGGGCCCCATTTTGAATTGCACTTAGCCCGATGATCGGGCTGATCAGACAAGCCCAACCATCCAAATATTGGTTATCGGATGGACATATAAAAATAAATGGGTGAACAGTCCAAATTCAAATGGCATGATCAAATGGTTACAAGTGTCAGATTGATGCGATATTTGGGCTATGCATCATCCATGATGAGACCCACAATTTGAACAGTCCAGATTTTCCATACATGTGTCCCACAATCCTTAAAAAATGGATGTGAACTAAAATCCTAGTATGGAAACAGAGAAGTAGAAACCTTGGAAGGCCTTCCTTAGATTCTTAGCATCTTCAATGGGAGATAGAAGACAGTCAGGGACAGTAAGTGTTGGCACTCTCTCTCTCTCTCTCAAAGAAGATGCTCTGATGATCTCTCTCTGCTCTGTCTCAAAGGAGATGCTTTGATGTAAAAAAGAAATGAGCTCTGCTGGTTTTAAACTAGTGTTTTGTTACAGTACAGTACCAGTTGCTGGTTTTTTCCAACCACAGGATTGCTTCCTTAGACTGATCTGAACCGTTCATTTCCCCATTGCTACAATATAAAAGCTATATTCTTGTCATAATGCTTCATTGATCCTGACTATTGAATTTTCAATTTGAATCGTAACTGTACGGTTTATCTTCATATACAATCATCCGTTTAATAAAATTTTCTTAACATAAAGAAAGTACGATAGAATCCAGAAGATGAACGGTTCAGATCATCATTTAAGATGAATTCATGGGTGTAAATTCACTATTTAAGAATAAAAGTACAAATTTATAAATTTAAGAAGCATTTATTACATGTCAGACTATTTATTGTAACAGAATAACTTTAATTATTTTAAGCATCTTAATTTATGAATTTGCTGAATGTAGTGATTTCGTATGGGAAGTGGATTGCAATAATCTGTCTAAGTAGGGGCCAGTGCACCTTGAAGTATGTATTTTATCAATGCCGTTCATTCATTTTTTTATATTATTTTAAGATATGAATTAAAAAAATAAGGCAAATCTACCACATAGTGGGGATTGAACTCTTCACCATTAAAAATTTCTCATGAGCAGATGAAGATTTGGATCAATTTGATGTTTGTGTTTTCCGTTCGTCAAGGTTTATATAACCTTGTGAACAGGGTTGGATGGAAAATAAACATCATAATGACCCTAAGTGGACAGTCCATCCATTTTGACAGATCATTTTAGAGAATGAGAGCTCAAAAATGAGGTAGGTCAAAAGATCAAGTGGACACCACAGGAAACAATGGGGATTGAAGGCTTACCATTGAAAACTTACTGGGGCCACGGAAGTTTTGGATCAAACTGATATTTGTGTTTTCCGTTCATTCACAATTATATGACTTATATTAATAGGTGATTACATATACCCCTAGAGAAGTTAATTCGGTGGCTGGACTCAGTAGTGAGTCCCAACTCTCTGTGGTGTTTGATAGAGAGTTGGCGATCCCGAGGTCCGTCCGTGGTCTTTTGTTTGTAGACAGGCTGGGCCGGGCACTACTTGGGTGAGACCCCAGAACCAGCGATGTGGGTGGGACCTTGATGTGTCGCGTGGGTATTGGTCCAACTAGCAGCCGTCGTGCGAGAGGAAGACGTGTGGAAAATCAAGAGCTGTTAGCCTCTAATGGAGTCAGGGACGGGCGCGCGGTCCAAGGTCCCTCTCTCATTCGTTTCTCTCGCCCTCTCTCCCGTGAGAAACACCCTTTGTCTCTCTCGTGAGACCCATCTCTCTATTTCTCGCTCTTTTCTCCTCTCTCACCATCTCTCTTGGTCTAGCAGTGGCAACGGCCCGATAGTGGGAGTGGCAACAAGAGCGACATCGGATGTTGGGTTTGTTTGGATTACAATGTAATTTGTTGGAGAAATCTGATGTTGGGTTTTGTGTGGATTACAATCTAATAACAAAGAATGGTATGTTTGGATGCTCAATTGAAATAAATTGCAATCCTCATCTCACTAAAAGAGGACCTGATGATTGTAGGGTAAGCCCCACTTTGTAGATTTAATTGTTGGTGTAAAGAAATCATGTGTCGGAATTGTTTGGACTAGAATCTAGTAGCGAACAATTGTGTGTATAGAGGAACTGATCAGCATAGAGTTACCTTCAATTGAAGATTTATTTGTTGATATGGAGAAATTAGGTGTGGGTTTGTTTGGATATTAGAATCCAATAATACAGTGTGTTTGGATTCTCAGTTGAATTAAATTGCAATGTTGTGTGGCCGTGTCAACCAAGAGGAACTAACCTATAAATGATCGAGCAATGCAGCAGATGCAGGAATTTTCCCTGTCATGCATCCTGCTTAGAATGTGTTATCTACATTCACAGTAAAATGTCTTACTTACCAACTGATTTCAAAATGGAAGTGCACTCATGTATGTGCAACAAATAACTTGGGATGGCTGATTTCTTCTTTTGCGGGCGCTTTTCATATCTGGATCCTCTGCTGACTTGTAAAACTCACGGCTGATTATTTCACCAATGTGTCTTAAAGTGTAGCAATGTCTGATTAAAGCAAATATTTTGTAAACTATCTTCCAAGGGAGGATAAAAATATGAATACCCATATATGCTAGGATATAATTCCTCCAAGATAGCTGCTACCTATTTGGAGGATCAGTGGTATCTAAGTGGAAAGTGGAGAAAATTTGCATTTCTTTTTCTTTTTTCTGCTAAAAACATTGTGGAAAAAAGTGCATCAGAGACACCAACGTCTAGTGCAAGCCCCACTTTGCTTGAATATGATATTGCTAATACGGAGTGATTGAATATTAAGATTATTTGGATTAGAATCTAATAGTGGAGAATGGAGTGTTTGGATCCTCTGCTAAAATGAACTGCCATAACCCATCTCAACAACAGAGAAACTAATCAGTGTGGGGCTAGCCGGCCTTCATAGACTTCCATGTTCCAATCTTGTATGTGGCCTACTAGTTTATGAACAAATCATTTAAGGGGCATTATCTAACTAATGCCTTCCTAAAAGCGCAGTATGTTGTTCATCATTTTGGAGTTCCACCGGTGTGACCATTCCAAAAGGTTATTTGAAAGGCTCTATCTTTGGTCATTGTCCAAATTGAGTGTGAAATTGAGAGAGAGAGAGAGAGAGAGAGAGAGAGAGAGAGAGAGAGAGAGATGGCCTTTACTAGGCTGTTGTATGTCACAACTATTATTATTAGTTGAAGGCCATTAGAGAGATATGGCCTTTACTAAGCTGCCTCTTTTATGGTCATTGCTAGCCAAGAACTTGGGCTTCCCTTCTCTCCTGTGCAAACATAAATAAGTCTTCACATTCTTTGACAAATTTTGTTACAACTTGAAATATATATATATTTTTCAAAGATACCACTTGAAATATATTGATGTTCAAAAATAAAAGTACAACCATTCGGGCGGGCTAGACAAAAAGAACAGGGTCACACACATCAAGAATGCCAAGATAAAACAGGGTTCTACAAAGAAAATATATTCATATCAAATACAAAACTAATAAAAAGAAAAGGAAAAAAAATTATCCCTCCCAGCCATGCAGATCATGAAGAAACAGCCCCATAGACTTTTACTTGCTCACGAACCATCTGAAAAGGCTTTGAACAATGATACCCAAAACAGGCTAACAAACTGCTCACTCCTCCACTATCAAGCATTTGCAGCAGCAACTTTTACAATGGGTCGATGAACCAAATCTAAAGCATCTCCTAACATAGGAGTTGATGAACTTGAAAATTTAGCACCAGTGTCTATGAAGGAGTTTGCACGTGAGCAAAATCCTGAAGGACTCCTGCAGAAAAGCCAGACAATGCTAATGCAAGAGACACCCACAATTGCCACCAGGTTCATCTAGGAAGAAAACAACAACGAAGCCTTCAAAACCAACCACTTGGCATCATGCATAGAATAACACAAAATTTATAACCCTTGCAACAGCCTGGAGTGTAGCCAAAACAAATTTAGCCCTCCCAACTTCTCCTTGAGCATTAACAGAGTTTTTTGCTCTATCAAAATCTGCAGTAACAAATAACACCAATCACTAAAGTCATGAATAATCCCCCCCAAAAAAAAGAAAGAAAGAAAGAAAGAAAGAATGTCGCCAATTAGCTTTTGTAAGCATACATACATTTACAATTAACAGGGGATTGCTGCTCAACAGCGACGATATAACAATGCTCACAAACTTGTGGGTTGTCAGAAATATTAAGTTCTAGCCCACCGCGCTGCAAAGGCAAAGCAAGATGTCCCAAGCTGCTTTCGAGTGTTGCCTGTAGAAGTGGACTGCCTTAAAACCCATCTCCCATGGCGAACCAAATATGTAGATGACATTGTAAATGGTGCCCCATAGATTCATTCCCAACATTATATCCCAAGCACTTGTCTTCAGGTACCTGCATGAAAAGGCATTGAGATTAAATAACCCTTTGTTTACAAGGGTCCTCGAGACAACTTGCTATATACATGCTACATGGATGGACATGCATATATAAATAATGTGCATGTATGATATGTAGATGGATGGAGAATTTTTCATTTGCAAGCATGCCATATGCATATTGCCATTGTCCATTTTTATGGATTGTTGTACGCTAACAGAGTACTACATAATTTCCAGTCCATACCTAATAAACAAAATAGCCTCCAAACCCTCTAATATATCTTTCTTCCAAAGGTCAAGTTGTTTTTTGAATCAATTAACTGTGGGGGAATTTTTACCCCAACAATGTTACATTGTAGAATAGAGACATAAACGCATATTGTTCGAAACACTCCTTAATGCAAAATCAATCGTGGTGTGGCTCAGGCCGCTCTATATGTTGCACCTCTTATCCATTGTCTTAAAGGATAGAGCCATTGTTTTGGTTTCTCAAAGAAAAAAATGTTGTTAATGATAAAAATAAATAAATAAGCCCCAAACGCTTCTTACAAGATATTCAAAATAAATTTGGACCAACATCAACTTCAATTTTTATTTTCTGCAACTGATGTATTGAAATAGTCACTTTGTAGAGCATACTACATCATACCATGACACCTGTATGCCAACTAACAATACAAACTCTCATGATAAAAGGTCAAGAGGAACTACAATTAACAATATACGGGGTTCAGGTACACCGCATATAAAAGTCTTTACACAAATCGATAAAAGATTCACTTGGAATCATTTTCGAGGATTTCACTAAGACGTAAACACATAACAACATAATGTTACCTTGAATTGTCAGAGGAAATTACCATTTACTTTCAAAATTATAAGTGTTTACATCATCAACTTTCTGCAACAAAATCAATGAACTAGAGCAAAACTGTAGAAACTATTTCAATACACATGCGCCATTCTTTCTACAGAAAATGAATACCACAATGTTACTACATGTTTAATCATATAAAATGTTAACTTACAAACATAGGCTGCATTTGGATGCTCAATGAAATAGAAATGCAATAATCCAATTCAATAAAAGTTGATATGACACCCACTAGCTAGAGTTTCAGCAACAAACCATAGTATTGAAAGGAATCAGAAAAAATACAGATGAATGAACCACAAGTTACGACCAGAAAGCAGATTTACACAACATGCAAATTCAAAAGGGGTTTTCATGATTGAAGAGATAAGGTACATCACTAATTTTTTGCATTTTGCTATCCTGGAGAAGAAGCATTGAAGGGTACTAATATGTGGATTGAAGGGTGCAGTCAATCCAATATTGTCATGTATTGAAAGGGTTCAATCTAACATGAAACAAACACATGTAACCCCCATGGAAACACATCAATATATCATAGAAAGAACTGTAATCATAAAAAGAACATGAAAGCAGAATGCAGCATCAACCTTGGCTACATTTCTGAAAAAAGAGAATCTGAAACCAATGGAAGACGAGCTCTAAAACTGTAGTGTGAGGAAAAAAATTTAATCATGTCTCATATATGTGCATGTAGAAGATATTATGCTTGGACAAGAAAAATGGTAACTATATGATGGTGCTAGACTTTTTCCCCTTGGATACAGATCGCAGGCTATCATTTTGAAAGTCGATTCAACATTCAAACATTTAAGGTGGAGGAGAGTTTTGGGCACGGCCCCAATGGTGGGACCACAATGAATAGTCTAGATCACATTTTGGATGGACAAATCTGTATTGTTGTTGGCCAAGGAAAAAAACACCATTTTGCTTGGCTGAGGATCATATAATATCATATGTAGGTAGGAGGGAAAGACTTTTAGAGATCTATACATGCTCCAAAATTTCCTTGACTTGATTCTGATAAAGGAAGGAAACATTACTGCTTTTGCATGGGGATTTTACTTGAAATAAGGACAACTTTCCAAGAGACGGATAGAACTGCTTCCAATTATTCATCTACCTGTTTCTCCCTGAAAATAAAAAAAATAAAAAAGCAATGGAAAACTACTTCTAAACTGTAGAGAAGAAAGCAATTATTCATCTACCTGTTTGGAACTTGCATTTACCCAATGGAAAACTACTTCTAAACTGTAGAGAAGAAAGTAAATCTCTTCTACAGGAAGTTTGGGGGTATGAATCTCACTATCCCCATTTTGTTTTCAAAAAACTATTTCGCAAGGCAAGTGACAAGGTCTGATTCACGCCAAGTCACATCAAGTCAACTGAATCATTATATGATCCTGTCACAACTCCCAACTGAATCTTTTTTTCACCCTCCATTTTTGTTTGTCTACCTTTTACAATTGGTACAGATTTTCCAGTATCTAATTTTCTCTTATTTAGAAAAAAAAAAATTTGGGAGCTCTAAAATCTTCAAACTTCTCAACCTAATACATGGAATGGAGGAAACATAAAAGCAATCATATTCCAATCAAAATCCATTTCGAATCTATTACATATTTCAATCTATGAGATATTCAAACTGAAAGAAAGGAAATGAAAAAAAAAATCATAATAAAGTTTTTTTTTCCTTCTTAGAAATTAAGCAAGCTTCAAAAGAGAAAGAAACAGGGAAAGCAAAAAAGACAACATAAACATAGCAACAGTACACCACAGGGCCATAAACACCACCTCACGATCCTGGTCAAGCTATGCAAGACAACTAAACATAGGTTTTCTATGAATGGAAAATATTCTATCAAGATCACATCCCTACAACAAGAACAATGAAGACTTTTGTGGTGATGAATCAGCTCTTAGAACTACTAAGATGATACCTTCTCTTTTAGGTGAGAACATTCGTATTGTCGGACCTGCCTAATGAATGGCTTGGATATTGCTCATACATAGTATAGAATATCCTACACCTAATACAATCCAATTAGAGGCAATCGTAGATGCAAATACAATCTATAGAGAGATTCCAATGTAATTCAATCATTAGTCATTGTGGGTCCCACTTTGTGTGTCTCTACACAAGTTTAATCTTCTTTTTCTCTCTTTTTTTCGGAAAGTAGGCAGTACACTAAAATTAATTGAGTAAGAAATAAATATAAGCATGGGGGTACCGGCGGCTTTTAGCATACCTAACCATACACGACCAACACAAGGGTCTCGACTCCTAATGAAAATGGGATTAATCATCCTACTTAAATTAAAAAATTTACACTTAAGAGATATTCTCAATCAATATCTGACAGTGAGAAAGACACTAAGCAGCAACATCATCTTCATTGTGTGGTGAAAGATCTCAAGTTAAGGAGGAGATGGGCCATCATCGTCTGCTAATCGAGAGGCTTGATTTAAATGAAGAAGGGGGAGGAGATGGTAATGGGCTGGAGGGTTTGTTATTCTATGGTTGTGGGGAATCTTCAGTCCCACCTTATCACAACATGGTTGTCTTCCCATCCTTGCTCAATCCCCCCAAACACAGTTTCTCAATCCAATCCACCTGAGTTGCACATTCAATGGGCAGCTGCACAATTAATTAGGCTATTATAATATCAAATGGCAGCTATACTATTAATGGAGCAGCTATGTTAATAGAGCAGTTGCAATATCAATTAGAACTAACCATAAAAAATGAGCAATTACAATCGCAAATGAATAACTAGAATAGCAATAAAACAGCTATAATAGCAGTAGGATAGCTATAATAACAAATGAATAGCAACCTATATCAACTAGCCTTCTACTATGTCAAATGGGTTGCTATAATAATACATGACCGGCTATTGTATAAAGTGCACAGCTGCATAGCTAAGTGGATAGCGGTTTAGCTAAATGGACAGCTAGTGTATCATGTGGACAACATGTAGTGTCAATGGAGAGTAAGCAATGTCGTTAGGACAGCAACTATACTTAATGGGCAGCAGGTTATACTTAATGGACAGCAGCTATGATGTTTGGAATGCCATGGACAGTAACTATGGTGTTTGGAATGCTACGGACGGAATCTGGGGTTAATGAACAGCTTGTATATTAATTGTAATAGCAAGTACAGCAGCACATGCATTGCTAGTTAGTTAATTGAACTGTTAGCTGATTAACCAAACTTCTAGCTAATTAACTGGGCAGCAATGCATGGGCGGCAAGCTATGGACAACAAACCAAATGCCGGGCTCCAAAATGCAATTGCATTTTTCAAGGTGGACCATTTTTCAAATTGGATTTGAAAGGAAGAATCTACAAGAGAACAAGAGGATCAGATCGACTCAAGTCCTTTTGCAAAATTCAACTTGAGCTAGTTTCAAATTATATAGGCTTTCTATCTGGCTTGAAGAACCCAAATGGGTAAGAACTAAACACTGCTTCCAATTGCTCCTCATTATGAATACTGGAAACAAAATCATAACTTTAGTAAGTTCTTAATTAAACTGAATGTTCTCAATTCGATTCATTTGTGGATCTAAACGCAGAATTAGTTTCTTCTTCTTCTTCGTCTTCTTCTTCTTCTTCTTCTTTCTTTTTTTAGATGGAGTAGTTCATATAATGTATCTTAGCTGACGTTTCAAAATAAACAAGCATTTTCTGGCTTCTAATGTATAAACAAAAATTAAAAAGAACTGTCAATTAGAAAATAAGTTCTAATTAAGCCTTCAAAATCAAACCTCTGTGAGAATCTAACCTTTAATAACCTTTGGCTGAGAATCCAGCTTGACTGTAATCAGAGCATGATAGTGGCAATTATGCATAAACAGAAATTAAAAAGAACTCAATGTGTAGAACAAGCATTAGGAACATTGAGATACTTGATATTTTCAAATTAAATGACCTTTGTAATACTCTTTAAGCTTTTCAAAGCAGATGCCAAAACAGCAAAAGATGGTCTTGTATCAAGAACTTCAACAATTATTTTACATTACATCAGGTTTGAAAGCACCAAATAAGCTGGAGTATTTGGCATTGGGAGTAAAAGAAGTAACTTTTCACAAAGCTAGACCAACATTCTCTACTGAACATTGAATGATAGCATTGACCAAGCCAACATTAGGCACCCTACAAGTGTAAGTCCTCCCTTCAAGCACAACTTCTGCACAAAGATTTAGATCAGGAAATCCTCCCTTCAAGCACAATTGCTACCCATACCAAAGGTGGAATCATTACAAGTCTTCGTTCTTGTTGTCTTTTTTTTTTTGAAAGATTCCATTTCTAATGTCTATAAGCACTTGGCATAAAAAATAAAGGAAACAAAATTATCATGCTAGGATTCAAAACCAAAACCATTAAATGAGCATAAAAAATCACAAAGGCAAACATTTCTACAGAAATCCATCCAATAGTGAAAGTTGATCTCCTGAAACCACAAAAGGATCAAACCATAAAAACCAAAGCATAGACTTAAGAGGTCTTTGTAAATCTTCTCATCTTTAAACAAATAAAAATAAAACTTGAAAAGGTCTATTGCATAAACAACCCTAAATGAATCCCAAACTAAAAGGCGCTAGCTCTAGCCAAAAGCATTTCTATAGAACCAATTCAATATCTTGCCAAATACATATACAAACCAAAAAAGAAGACATCCCAATTATTTAAATTAAACATGTAATCACACGAATCCAAATTCAAACATTTAGCAAGAATTCAACAAAAACACCGAAAATAAAATTTGTGTCCCACTCACCTCAATCTTTTTAAAATACTCCTTGAGAAAATTGATCTTTAAGTCGTTCTTGCGAAGATTGTTCAAACACAAGCAAAGAAACTGCAGCCAACAACACCTGAAAGCTACGATTGTAGAACGCAGACTCGATGATTTGGAACCTCCTGTAGTCGGAGCAACAACAAAGCTTGACCTTGAGGGCAAAATCGAGATAGCAAGAAGGAGAAAAGCAGCCCCTAGGTGAGGAGGATGGTCAAAACAGACAAGTGGTGGAAGCAAGAAAGGTAGAGGAAAGCTTGGAAGTGTTAGAGCGTGCAGTTGAGGAGAGGATGATTGGATTCCTCTTCATGGTTCTTGTTGGATCAAGGAGATATTCTTCTATTTGGATTTTGGGGTTTGCCACTGGAGATGTGTCAGTGCATCTGTGTGTGCGTGCGTACGCGTGTGTGAAACGGATCTAAAAGTAATGTAAAAGAAAATGAGGAAAAAAAACACCAGAGAAATGAAATTAGGGAGAATTGGAAATCAAAGGAAAATACGAAACCAAATTTTGGAAAACAAGCAACACGGCATCTTGTAATTTATCTTGCAACCACCCCAACCAAATTCAGTGTTTGTAAGGTCAGACATTAGTCTCCAAAAAGTACATTTTTGGACTGCTAAATTGCTATAGGATCGCAGCAAACTACCCAAACAAATATGAGCTTTCCCACCCCATTCACTAATTTTGAAGGGAAAATTTACCTCATTAAGCATCTTGTGGAGCCCATCCCTTGCCTCAACTACATGGTCTCTGCCATTGCTGTCAACAACAAAAATAAGGCCCTATGTGTTTTGGAAATTGTTCTTCCATAGTGGTCTTATCTGTTTTCAGAAAGATAGCACCATGGCATAGTCAAATAGCATAAAAATATATGAACGCATACCAGCAGACAATAAAAAGAAAGCAAATAAATATTGCTCACAGCATACTCTTAACCCTCTAGACCATCCAATCTTCATCCCTCTTTCCTTTGAATCCAGACCATTACAAGCATACTCTTAACCCTCCATTTAAAATACATGGATCCAAGTGCTAGGATCTTCCAACCTGGGTAGTGCCCATCAGATCAACGACCTGGATCACTAGACCAACGATCCCACTCATACAAACTCAAGGCCCAAGTATACTGAGCCTATCCTCGGGCCAAGAATCACAAAATAATCATGGCAAGAGCCTAAACATCCAACGGTCAGAAGGAGATCATCAGAGAGAGAGAGAAGGGGGGTACCGATGGTGGCAATGGTGTTGGCGATCGGTTATATCATCGGCATCGAGGCCCACCATCAGGATCCTCATCTCCTCCTTCGCGAATAGACGTTTGAAAAGATGAGGGTATTGGGGCAAAGAGGGAGATGGAGGGAGAGATGGGTCAGCAGTTGGCGGCGAGGGTTTAGTGTCAGAAATGCGGAAAAATGGGGTGGTTGCCGTCTATTGTTGCCACAAGTGAGACGGTGGCCCGAGCCCCCACTGATCTCGTAGAGAGAGAGAGAGAGAGAGAGAGAGAGAGAGAGAGGTCAGGGACAGTGACGAGAGGCGAGAGACTAGAGGGGCCAGGGAGATGAGAGAGACGAGAGATAAGATGAGGGAGACAGAGCGAGAGCTCGAGAGAGGGGGGCGAGTGGGAGAGGGGTTAGGGTTTGCCTTTGATGAAAAAATATAGGCTTCCTAAGAAGCGTTCAATCCTCACATTCATACAGTGTGGTCCACCTAAGATTTAGATCTACCTAATTTTTAGTACCAACGTCTAAAAAGGGATGAAAAAACTGATGGACGGAGTGGATAACATAAATTCATCAAGGTGGGCCCCACAGCAAGGGTATCACCCAATTAGGGTATAAACAACCTATTTTTCACCGATGGCTTTATGGGATTTTCCGACAGCTTATAGCCGTTGGAGTATCCGACAGTCCATAGCCATCGGGGAAAGTGGGGCTGGACCGTTGGCGAAAGTCATTTTTCTAGTAGTGTAAGTGGAGCGAAAAGAATTTTGGGTAAGCACATCTGTCATGGGGTCTGCCTGATGAATGTCCTAGATCTTACACATATTTCTCTCAGGGAATTTACGTTTGACACTTGCAGATGCACAACTACATGTAACACTCCTTGCATTTGACACTTTAGCTGATGGCTTTTATTAAGGCAGGGCGAAGGGCCAAATCATGGGAGAGGTATTAAGAAATGGTTTGCGAACCTATGATTTAGGAGAGAGTCAGTGTAAGCCGAAGCTTTTTAAAAGCGCAAGGGAAGGCCAAAAAGGGCAGTGGTGGAGGTAGCAGGAAATGACCAAAGGGCATATAATTTAACAAAGGATACGGTCCGTAACAGAGTGGAGTGGCTTAGCAGGGTTTCGGTAGTTGACCCCAATCAGTTAGGACAATGCTTTAATGATGATGATGATCATGTGATTATGATATATGCATGTATGTATATCATCATCATCACTTACGCGTTTCACAATTATTCTCAGCCTTACAATTCCGTTCCACCATTCCAATCTTTCGCAGATTGCATCATAAGTTTAACCATGGGTCCTTGATTACTACCCCACCAATAATCCTTAAGTTCTTTAGCTTGTTTGCCCTTATAGCCTTCAACTTGAACCACTAACCCTTTAAAAGCATGTAGTTCCTCATATTCGCTTAACGGGGACAGACCATCCAAGTCTACTTTCCCTTATCTTATTACCCTTTGGTGCTACTCTTGACTTTCTCTCCCACGCACCCTTATCAACACCTTCATTTCACTCCACTCATCATATGACTGTGTTGTTCCTTAACTGTCCCGCATTATACTACACATGTCAAGGCTAGTCTTTATACCCATTTGTTTCATTGGTATAAGGCAATTTCACAAAACTCTAAAGGCACGTATCCCAGCTTCATTCACCTTGTTCTAAATCTACAAGGAACATCATTCTCAATCACTTCATCCTGGTTGGGCGTATCCGATAAGTGGCTTGAAAGACTTAATATGATGGACCAGACAAAACCAACGAGTGTTTCTTGTTGTGTAACCCTCCAATTTAGTCTCTTGGTATGCCCCACTTGAATTTCTTTAGATATACCATTAGCTCCATTAGCTCCATAAGTTCTGAAAAACACTAGCACCTTATTAGCATAAATATACATCAACACCAACAAGAAGTAGGTTGGTTTGGGTTGACAGCTTTTATATCCAAAGCATGAGTGGAGAAGGTATTAAGAAATGACTTGAGGACCTATTATTTTGGAGAGTGAGTTTCTACACGTTGGAGGGAAGACCCAAAAGGACATTGGAGGAGGTAGTCGGAAATGACTTAAGGGCATATACTTTAACTGAGGATATGGTCTGTGAAGTAGTGGGGTGGCTTAACATGATTCATGTAGTTGACGACATTCGGTTGGCACAATGCATTGATGACGGTGATGAGGATGAGGATAAGGATATATGTATGCATGTATATCATCACCACCATCATCTAGGCGTTATCCCAGTAATTCCAAGCTTTACAATTCTATTCCACCGTCTCAATCTATCGCAGAAGGCATCCTCAGTTAAACCGTGGGTTCTTAAATCCGTCCTTACTATCCCCACCCAAATCTATTTAGTCCATTTACTTGGCCTTTTAAAGCTTTCAGCTGCAATTACTAACTCTTTCAAAGTTTTCGGTTCCTTATCTTTGTTGCACGTCGCCAAAACATCGAAGGTTACATTCCCTCGTCTAATTCCCCTTTGGTGTTATTTTCGAGTTTCCTTGAATGAGTTCGTTCCTAATTTTCTCGCATAGATTCTTGTCAACCTCCCCATTTCACTGAAATCATCCTATTAATATGTAACTCCTCAACAATCCTTCATTATGTCTCATATACCATGATAGGTCTATATACCTATTAGTTTCATTGGTGTAATGCAATTTCATAAAACTCCAAAGGCACACATATTGACTCCATTCACTTAGTTTAAATCTATAAGAAACATCCTTCTTAATCCCTTCATCATAGTCGGGCATGTCCAATGAGTGAGTTGGAACATTCAATATGGTGGAGCCGAAAGAACCAATGAGATAGCTTTTTGTTGGGCAGCCCCGACTAATTGCTCTCCATAATGTGCCTCACTTGACTTTCCATTTGCGTTGATTATTAGCTCCATGGGTCCTAAAAAATAATAGTACCTTATGAACGTGTATATATACATACACACACACAACCACACCAAAGGGTCTAAAAGCACAAGGGAAGGCCCGAGAGGGCAGTAGTTGATGTAGCAGAAAATGAGCAAAGGGAATATAATATAACTGAGGATACGGTCCGTACTGGAGTGGAGTGGCTTAACAGGGTTCGTGTAACTGACCCCCGGGACAATGCTTTACTGATGATGATGAGCACGAGGATCATGATATATGTATGTATGTATATCATCATCATCTACGCGTTATCCCAATTATTCTTAGCTTTACATTTTTGTTTCACCAATCCAACCTATCGCATATTGCATCCTTAGTTAAAGCATAGGCAGTCCTTTAGCTTACCCATATCGCCTTCAACTCGAACCACTAATCATTTAAAAGCATGTAGTTCCTTATATTCTTTAAAAGAGGATAGAGTATCTAAGTCTACTTTTCATCGTCTTATTACCTTTTGGTGTTACTCCAGACTTTCTCTCCCATGCATCCTTATCAACATCTCCATTTCAATGCACTTATCCTATGAATGTATTGTTCTTTAACTGTCCAACATTCTATTACATACATCAAGACTGGTCTTTATACCCATTAGTTTCATTGGTATAAGGTAATTTCATAAAACCCTAGATGCACATATCACGACTTCATTCACTTAGCTTTCAATCACTTCATCCTGATCAGGCTTATCCAATGAGTGGCTTGGAAGACTAAATATAGGGGACCAGATAAAACCTTTGATGTAGTTTTTTTTTGGGCCACCATTCCACCCATTCTCTGTGATGTGCCCCACTTAAGTTTTTTAAGATATTTTATTAGCTCCATGGGTTCTAAATAATACTAGTACCTTATTAGCACATATATACACACATTATGACCGATAAGGACTAGGTTGGTTTCAGTTGAAAACTTTTATTAGGGCAAGGTGAAGGGCCAAAGCATGGGTAGAGGAGGTATTAAGAAATTACTTTGAGCACATTTGATTTAGGACAGTAAATTAGTGCAAGTTAGAGGCTCTAAAAGCAAAAAGGGAATACCCAAAAGGACAGAGATGAAGGTGGTCATAAATAACCTAAGGACCATATGGTATGTGACTGTAACGCCCCCAAAATTCGACACTCAAGTATATAACTCAAATCTCGAAATCAAGGGTGTTATGAATGAATCCTTCACAATCACAACTGAAACTTTTATCCTTTCCATTCACAAAGGTACCAAATATATGGAATAAAAATAAACCAACTTTGAAAATTAAACTATAATCAACGAGTCTATGAAATTGTTCCAAACTGTCTAAACTAATGGCCATCTAATAGGCCTTATTACATCAATGCTTTCAAACCAAAAATCAAAATAACTAATTCAAAAAAAATATCTTCTAGAGTATTCCCTCATCTGGAACCACTTCCTCGAAGTCTTCTAAATCATCACTTGTCACTACGGTTAATCGCATAACACTGCGTCAGCTATAAAAGCCGGTGAGCATTCTCATATAGTTTAACACATGTAATTCGATGTAGAAAACCCACTTGACCATTAAAGTACAAAACATTACAATTTCAATAGTAATTTCATCAAATCAAAATCTCTTAAACATGCACGTGATGCATGGTATGCAATTATGCTTCAACAATCTCAGTACGGTTATCAGTAGAACATCCAGGTCCAGTTTATAGTCGGGCCTACACTATTTCACAACTGCAGAGTTGGTCTCTTGTACACACCAGGGAACTCACCCAACCTGCCAAAATCATCTGATATCCACCGGGTACGCTAGTATGGTATCTTGCACACACCAGGGAGCTCAACCAACCCGTCCACAATCAATGGACTATCAGAAGGGTATATTGCACACACAGGGCGCTCAACCAGGGACTGTTGCACACACTTGGGCGCTCACCCAAACAATCATCAATGGGTCTATTGCACACACCAGAGTGCTCACCCTACGGTAATAACTGGAGTTCTCAAATCGTGCTATGCATGAATCAAACCAACATCAGTATTCCCAAACATTCTTCCAGGATAATTCAAAATCGACCCATACACGTACAACGCTAACCTGACATGAAATTCATATAAAGCACAATTTGTAGAGAAGTTTATATACCATCGATATAATTCATAAATCAACTCATATAAAATAACTCAAACCTCTAAACCAGGAAATTTAAAATACAAATAAAAAATTCAAACTTGAAATACATAGTAAAAAGATATGAGATATAAACTCACCGTTTCTCTTTTTTTCTTCTCTCTCTTACTTTCCTTTTCTTTGTTTTTCTTCTTCTTCTTCTTCTGCTTCTTCTTTCTTTCTTCCCTGGGAGGATCCAGTGGCAGCAACAGATGGGTGGAGAGATTTCTTTCCACCCGTCACTCCCTCTCTCTCTCTCTACCCGAACTCTCTCTCTCTCTCTCTCTCTCTCTACGTTTCTCTGGAGTGGAAAGATACACCTAGGGAGGTTTATATAACACCCTAGATAGACTTGAACAGGCAACGTTTGTGATAGGAAATCGGACCGACGAGGTTGAGTTCGAGTGGGAGAAGGAAAAGATCAAGATTTCGGATCTCCCTCTACATCAACACTTGGCATCATGTAAACCGTTAAAACCATAGGTGGGGTCCACGAAAACAATCCCTTAAAATCTCAGGACCCGACTTGCACAATACCTTTAGTGAGTAATCATTACTCAATTCACTTTTCTTGTGTGGGCCCTATGGACCCTTGCATGGCCATGAAATGTGAACCATGGATTTCAAACATAAACCAGCATATGATCCCCAAACATGAGCCCCGATCGACAACCAGTGACCGTTGAACTGATGTCGCTTTAGATCCAGCAATCGCCATGTCCGATCGGTCCCAAATCTTACCCAAACAAGGATCTCAACATGGTAAGGCTATCCAATGGACTGGATTGGCCCAGAGGGGTCAGGTGGGCCCCACATAATTAAATCAGGGCACAGAATGCCACTTTTATACAACTTAAAAGATTGGGGGCTATATGTCCCAATTCCCCAACCTTTATAACCTATTTTTCTCAGCCCATTCTCTCATTTCTAACGTAATTTCTGAGAAAAGGGGTGTGTGGGTGAGAAAAGGGAGGAGTTGTGAGAGAAGGCTTCTCAAGTGAAGCCCTTGCATGCTACCCTATCCGGACCTAACCGTCTCTACATCCTCAAGCCGGCTTCTCTCGTGATTGGAGATCTTCACGGACGTTTGTAGCAGTAAGTCCATCATAAAATCCCCATCTTCTCTAGCTCCTTACCTAGGTTTTCCCATTTTTCCTGATTTTCCAACACCCCCTTGCAGGATTTTGCTAATCCTCCTTCAAACCAAGGTGTGTATCATTTACCTATGTGTTGCCTTGCAACCAATGCCTACAATGGTAGTTGATTCTTTTAATTTCCAAGTTAGGAAGATGGATTGTAGCTAGGGAAATTCGTTGGCTAGGGATTTAGATGCTAGGTGTGTGCTAGGGCCATTTGCATGCTCATATCATCCTACACATGTTCTCATTATGCAAATCTTCTATGCTAAGATGTCTTAGAAATTATACTAATATGTGATAGCTGAGATTTTAGTATTATATGTTTTGTAACTTGATTATGCATGAGCTGGGGAATCGGGAAGTGTTTGGGATGACGGATAGTAGCTTCCGACCCGGTAAGTACAGTAGTTGAGGCGGCCGCACCAGGTCGGCAGCCTCGGGAGCGGGGTGGTCGACTATGGTGGAAGACGGGGCGATCGACTGTGGTCAAGGACCACGCGGGCGGTATATGCTCAAGGTCGGTCTTCCCTTCACTTCCCCTAGCCGAGGACCCTGGCCCACCACCGGGTCGGGTGGCAATATATGTACCGAGTGTTTGAATGTATTTCTGTCACTTATGTAGAATCCATGTACCTGCGCACCTTTGATAAGCCCACTAGAAAGCATACGGCGTACCGATCCCTCAAGACTCATGAGCCGGGAATGGTGGTATGGGCCCTATTCCCGTGCTGTCGGCCTACGCTGGGGTGATGCCTCCCCGTAGTGTCCGTTGAGCACCGTAGAGGTGACACACCTACTACTCGACTATGGGATAGGGCGATGTACCCTATTCCGCCTGTGTTGGGCGCGTCTGACGAGTCGCGGCCAAACCAGGTACCTCGGGGGCTGTGGACCCGAGATAGGATCGAGGGGCTACTGGCTGTGACCTGCGTTCGCCCCGCAGGGAGTCAGGTGGTCCCAGTCGGCCAAATTGATAGAACGTGGGTGCAGGGGCTTCGCCAATCGGCTGTGTGATAAAATGACTTAATTAACTACTCGGCTAATCATGTATAGTTAAGCATGGCATACATTGTCTGTGCGGGTGGAGTGGTGGTGCCACCCACTGGCGGCTGTGACAAGCATCGGCGATCGGGCATGCATCTGCATTACATGCACTCATCTCACTTAATAACCATGCTTGTGATGCTGTGCTATTCTTTGATTCTGTTATTGGAAAATGAAATTATTATCTATATTGTTTGTATTGGTGAATGTGTAACCTAAGGAAATGAAACCACTGAGTTGGCCACTCACTCCCCTTTCTGGGGTGGTGGTTTAAACCACCAACCAGATGACCCATGTGACCCAGGTATACAGGAGGCGGTCGAAGCGACCGACTACGTAGAACTCGGAGAGGACGCCGAGCATGCGTAGGATCGGTCCCGATCTTGAGCGTTTTATTTCTTTAAGTTCCAAAAACCGAAGGATTATGCGGTCCACTCGTGCTTTTAAATACGAAACCAAATTCTCCCCTTAGTAGTCCTAAGAGGAGGCTACATAATGGACGGAATGGATTTTTGGATGGGGCCCACAGCGATGGACGGTGTGGACCGTCCAACGGACAGCGGACGCTGCTGTTGCAGCGTCGGGCGAAGAAGACGCAATGTCTTCAGCTGCGCTCGCGGTCAACGCGTGTTGACCGTGGGTCTAACGTGCACGTAGTGCACGTGGGACCCACAGTGATGTATGTGAAAAATCTACTTCGACCATCATGTAGGCCACATGATTTTAGGGTATGACGCAAAAATTTATGCAATTCCGAGTTTAGATGGCCCACTTATGGCCCAATTTTTTATTAGGGTACTTGTAGGATGATCGGAGGGCTGAAATTTGACGTGTACGGTTAGATTAGGTCTCTAAACTATTATATGAAGTTTTACATGAAACGGATCATCAGAAACTGGTACACTTAAAATCGTCTATATAGATTAAGTTTAATCAATGGTATTTTTCGTATTTATGGTGAGTTTTGATAAATCTGTCACTTCTACACTGATCTAGGGTTTGTGTTGAGCAAATTTAATAAAGGGTCCTACATGAATTCCCGAAAAATTATTAATTTATCAATATAATAATCCACATAAATTATTAATTAATTAATTGATTTGTTACTTTAATTATTTTCGAAAACTTGGGTTATTACAGTGACGTAATGAAGTTGCTTAACATGATTCATATAGCTAACCCCATTCGGTTGGGACAATGCTTTGATGATGGTGATGAGGATGAGGATATATGTATGTATGCATGTATATCATCACCATTGTCATCTAAGAATTATCCCATTTATTATCCAATCTAAGAGTTAACCAGTTACCTAAGATCTGGGCTATAAGTGTGGTTCTTCCTTAATAGATAAGAAACGTTTTAGTGGGCGAACCCCGAAAACAAACCCGTGAGCATCGACAAAGCGAACAATTTCTTGTGCTATTGGGAGGGCTGTCAAAGATGGTATCAGAGCCGAGAGCAGCTCTAGCCTGCTGGTGGGGTGGCCGTGTGCTTCGTGTCATCCGGGCTTCTCATCCGGGTCCATATGTGGATCGGTCGGCCCGATGATTTATTCTCACATCGGTTAAGCGGTTGCCTAAAGATTTGCGCTATATGTGCGGTTAATCGTTAAAAGATAAGACGCGTTTTTTGGGCGGACCCCGGAAACATACACATGAGCTTCTTCAGAGCGGACAATTTCCTTTGCTATTAGGAGGGCTGTCACGGATTGCTGGTTGCTTCGTGTCATCCGGGCTTGTCATTCGTGTCCCTATGTGGAGCGATCGGGCTTGTCGGTCGAGCCGGTGCTTTAGTCCTACATCGGTTAGGCGGTTGCCTAAGATCTGAGCTAGAAATGCGGTTCCTCCTTAATAGATAGGACGCATTTTGGGGGTGAATTCTGAAAATAAAACCGTGAGCTTCGGCAAAGCGGACAATTTCCTGTGCTATTGGGAGGGCTGTCAAAAATAGTATCAGAGCCGAGGGCTGCTCTAGCCTGCTGGTGGGATGGTCGGGTGCTTCTCATCCGGGCTTGTCATCCGGGTAGGGCTGCACATATGCCGGGTTAACCTGCCCAACCCGCCCGATCCGACCCGGCAGAAACCCAATCCGTCTTGACCCGGCAGAGTAAATGGTCCGGACCCAGGTGAATGCGGTTGGACTGTTTTAAATTTAAGTATAGTTTAGGGTACACGCCAAACCCGACCGACCCGACCCGTGTATACCCGACCCGTTCCGCACGACCCAAACTGCCCCGGAAATTGAAACTTTAGATGGTAACTTCAAATTAAAAAGCTTACCTCATCCTAATTTTTAGGTACATACTGGATTAACTTTATCTCTTGTGAAAAACCTCTTAACGTGTCTAAAATTTAGACCGTTCATCAGTCACACTGTAATGTTTTTTAGAATCCACCCTATGCATCTATTTTGTGAGATCATTTTAGATCATGAGACCAAAAACGAGCTGGTTCCAAACCCTAGTGGTCAGAAAATGTGAGGATTGAATATCGCCAATTGGAATATTTGTGAGAATAAGCAGAACTTAGTCCTAACCCAACCTGACCAAATTCAACATATAAGGTCTGGTAGGGTTAGGGTTCACCCTTTTGCAAGTACGGTAGGGTTAGGGTTGGGTCAACCTAACTCGGTCACAACCCGGACCGAAACCCGAACCTTTAAAATATGTTTAGGTTTAGTCCAGGATTAGGCCCAACCCGACCCTAACCCAACCCGTATGCAGGCTTACATCCGGGACCCTTTGTGGATCGGTCAGGCTTGTCGGTCACGCCGGTGCTTTAGTCCCACATTGGTTAGGCGGTTGCCAAAATATCTGGGCTATAAGTGCGGTTCCTCCTTACTAGATACGACACGTTTTGTGGGCGAACCCCGTAAGGAAAAACCCATGAGCTTTGGCAAAGCAGATAATTTCATGTGCTTGGGAGGGCTGCCACACTCACTCTCCTAAATCATAGCTCCTCGAGTCATTTCTTAATACCTTCAACTTGAACATAGTCCCTCTTGTCGGTGTTGATGTGTATATATACAATCATAAGGTACTAGAGTTTTATTTAGGTGCAACGAAAATAAAGAATTATGCTTTGAACGAATTAGTTATTCAACTCATTTCTTAGTACCGCACCCATAGCCCTTTACCCTCCCTAATAAAAGCATTCTACTCAAACTAACGTAATCCCTCTTGTTGATGTCGATCTGTATATATATCCACCATTTTGAATGTTCCAAGCCACTTACTAGATAACCCCGACTAGGATGAAATGATGGAGAAGGATGTCGCTTATGGAGATTTATAGCTAAGTGAATGAAGTTGAGATCCATCCTCCCGAGTTTTGTGAAATTACCTTATACTATTTGAACTAATAGGTAAAAGGACCAGACATGATTCATGGGAAAGAATGTTGGACAGTTAAGAAACAATAAATTCATAAGAAGAGTGCAATGACAGGAGGATGTTAACCAGGACGTGTGGGAGAGAATTAAGAACCAACACATTCAAGAAAAGTCAGGAACAACAACAATGGGTAGCAAGTTGAGGGAAAGTCGACTTTGATGGTTTGCCCACATGCTACGAAGATAAGGAATTATGCTTTAAAAGAATTACTCGATCAAATTAAAGGCTATGGAAGGCCCAACTAAAGTGGCCAAAGGGATATAGATAAAGGTAATAAAAAAAGATTTAAGCACCCACGTTTTAATAAAGGATAGTCTACAATAGATTGGGAACGCACAACACAATTGTAAAGCATAAAATAATTGGAACAACGCTTGTATAGTGATGTTGATTGTATACATATATAGATATATAATCATCATCATCGTTGTCCCACCAGATTGGGGTCAAGTACACAATTCTTATCAAAGCCACAACACTCTTTCACGAACCATATGTTCAGTTAAATTATAGGCCCTTACGTCATTATCTAGTACCTCTACCACTGTACTTTTGGGCCTTCCCTTGCGCTTTCAAAGCTTTCAACTTGCACTAATTTCACTCTCCTAAATCATAAGTTTTCAAGTGATTTCTTAATGCATCCACCCATAGCCTTTCACCTTCCTTGATAAAAGCCTTCAACTCAAACCTAGTCCCTCTTGCAGCTGTTGATGTGTATATCTACGCTCATAAGGTACTAGTGTGTTTTACGACCAATGAAGCTAGTCACCAATCCAAATGGAAACTTAAGTGGGGCACACCATAGAGGTCTTCTCTGTTTCACTATATTAAATGTTCCAAGCTACTCACAAGATAAGCCTAGCCAAGATGAAACGATTGAGAATGATGCTGTTTATAGAGTTTTAGAGCTATGCGAATGAAGTTGAGATACAAGCCTTTGGAGTTTTGTGAAATTGCCCTATACCATTAGAACTAATGAGCATAATGTCGG